>JASDQU010014455.1:59800-89547 GCA_032191745.1 Picea mariana
ATAGCATTTTACAACTCAAAAACAATGTGTTTGAATTTGAAACCCGATCCTTTCCTTATAAATCCCTTCGAAACCAAAATTGGTTCCTTTGAGTACCATTTTTTATGCTTTTGAGGGTATATGAAAACGGAGTGATGAAAAGATGATGTAGGGGAAGGGAAATATAGGATATTTATCATTGCTTAGCTTATGAAGAATTTTCCAAATTTAAAGCATTAAAAAGGAAAATATATACTAACTTGTTTGCTCATTGTGTTTGTCTGATTGAAGCTGGATGGAATGTTGTTGTAAGTCTTCAATTTTGATAAATTTCCTCTTGTATTTATTTTTCTTAGTATCTCAGGTCCCTCTGCTGAATGAAATTAATACACTTCTCAGGTCCCTCTGCTGAATGGAATTGATACTCTTCTCAGGTCCCTCTGCTGGATGAAGTTGATATTCTTCTTAGGTCCCTCTGCTAAATGGAATTGATGTTCTTATCAGGTACCTCTGCTGGATGAAGTTCCTTTTTGAAATGCACGCTGTCATCTGTAGAAGGCTTGAAAGGTTTTCAAAAATGTATACCTTATCCCCCTCATCCTTATTTATTGACTTGTCCCCAAGTCTTAGAGATAAGTATTCGTAAAAATTTTGAAGCTATAAAATGAAACTAGAAGTTAATAATGAATTTTTTTTTTTTTTTGAAGAATTTTGATTGGCCAATTTTACTTGGTTTTCCAATGAAAATTTGAGTTTATATTGTGTCAGTTTCCTGGATTTTCACAACTAATCTCCCTTTTTTTCTTTTTTTCTTTTCTTTTTTCTCTCTTTTTTTTATATATATTTTTTATATTTTTTATTATTTGTTATTTTTTAAGGAGAATGTGAAGGAGACACATGATTTTGTCTGTCCAACACTTCCATCTCATTCTGTTGAGATATCTACTGCAGACAATCGTCCTTGTTTATAGGCTTATTGTAGAGCTTTAGCCTATCTCCATTGACTATGAATGAGCTTGCCTCATCATCTATTGTTTGTAGTTTGACTGAGCCATTGTCATATACCTCTGCAATCTCATATGGACCAATCTAATGAGTTGTAAATTTATCTTTGAAATCTTTGAATTTTGAATCAAATAACAAAGCCCAGTCTCCTACCTTGAATTGTTTCTTATTGATGTACTTATCATGCCAATGTGCCCTTTGTTGTTGTATCAAAGTGTTGTGTTCAACTGTTGCTTGTCTCATCTCATCCAATTGATTTAATTGCATGATCCTCTCTTTTTGTGCTTCAGAAAGATCTATTCCTAAATCAGCTGCTAGTTTAAAAGTATGAATTTGAAATTCTATAGGTAACAAAACTTTCTTACCATAGACCAGTTAATAAGGAGTGAACCCAATACTGTTTTTATAGGTGATTATGTATGCCCATAATGCTTCTTGAAGCTTGTCTGACCAATCTTTTCTATGTATTTGGACTGTCTTGGTCATGATTGCTTCTAAAGTTTTCTTAGTAGATTCCACCTGTCCATTTTCTTGTGGATGATAGGGTGTAGATTTCCGATGTTTGATTTGATATTTTCTTGCTAAGTCTTTCACCATTTTAGAAGTAAACTGTGCTCCTTGGTCTGTTACAATATCTTGGGGTACTCCAAATCTGACAAATATTTCTTCAAAGAGGAAGTTGAGCACTGATTGTTCTGTGGCTCTCACTAATGCTTTGGCTTCCACCCACTTTGTAACATAATCAGTACATACTAAGATGTACTACTTCCCTTTTGATGGTGGATTTATTGGACCAATGAAATCAAGAGCCCATTTTTCAAATGGCTCAATGTGAACTTGTGGTTTGAGNTGGAAGTGGCTTTCCCATCCTTTGGAAGCTATCACAACTTCGAACATATTTCTTGGAATATTTGAAGATGGATGGCCAATAATACCCTAAATTGAGTATTTTGTATGTTGTCCTCTTATCTGCAAAATGACCACCACAAGGTTCATCATGGCAAGCTTTTAATATTTCTAAAATCTCATCTTGTCTTACACATCTTCTAATTATGAGGTCATATCCTATATAAAAGAGATCTCCATCAATCCATGTGTATTTAGCACTTTGTTTAATTATCTTCTTCTTTTCTTTGGATGTGAGAGAAGGAGGTAACATCGCTGATGATAAATAGTTGGCTATACTAGCATACCATGGAGTTATAACTGAAATTGCAAATAGGTGCTCATCAGGAAAATTATCTGAGACAGGAACAATCTCACCAGAGGTTTTTAGTCGAGATAGGAAATCAGCCACTTGATTTTCCTTGCCAGGTCTATTCAAGACTATAATGTTGAATTCTTGCATCAATAACAACCATCTTGTTATCCTGCCATTAGTAATAGGTTTATTCATGAGATATTTTATGGCATAATGATCTGTATGGATAAAGACTTCATAACAAGTGATGTAGTGACGAAATGTATTCACAGCATGTACTACTGCCAACATTTCTTTCTATGTGACTATGTAATTCAACTCTGCAGGGGTTATATTTTTGCTAATGAAGTAAATAGCATAAGTCCTAAGATTTTCCTTTTGACCCAATGATGCCCCTATTGCAGTATTTGATGCATATATAGAGATGTGAAATGGAAAAGTCCAATTAGGCCCTCTTGAGATATGTGTTGTTGATAGCTTGTCTTTGAGTTTCTGAAAGGCATTTTGACAATTAGTATTCCAATGAAAATGTATATCTTTTGAAAGTAATTTGAATAATGGAAAAGCTATTTTACTAACTTTTTCAATGAATCTTCTGTAAGAGTCTACATATCCAAGAAAACTTCTCACATCCTTTTGGCTGATTGGTTCTCGTAGATTTACAATGATTTGTATTTTTGCAGGATCCACTGTAATTCCTGATGATGAAATATGATGACCCAATACTACTCCTTTAGTTAACATCATAAATAATTTTTCATTGCTAAGTGAAAAATTTGTTTCTATGCATCTTATTAGGACTTTTTCCAAATTTTTCGAGGATTTATCAAAAGAATCACCATGCACAGAGAAATCATCCATATATACCTCTACACATTCATGTACTAAATCAACAAAAATGGCCAGGACTGCTCTTTGAAAAGTAGTTGGAGCATTGCATAAACCAAAAGGTAATAACTTATAAGAATATGTACCCTAAGGGCATGTAAAAGTAGTTTTGTCCTGATCCTCTAATTCTATATTGATTTGGTTATAGCCACTAAATCCATCTAGGAAGGAAAAATATTTTTTCCCAGCTAGTGAATCTAAGACTTGATCTATGAATGGTAATGGAAAATGATCTTTAAGTGTTTATTTGTTCAATTCTCTATAGTCTATACAAATTCTCCATTTCCCATTTTTCTTAGGTACAACAACTAATGGAGAAACCCATTGACTGTCAAAGATAGGGTAGATGAATCCTACCTTTAATCATTTTTGTAATTCTTCTTTGACTACCTCTTTCAATATTGGATCCATTCTTCGTTGTGGTTGTCTGAGAGGTCTTATGTTATCATCTGTGTAGATATGATGAGTGCGTGTTTCAGGATGAATCCCCTGCATATCAGTATACTCCCAAGCAAATGATTTATGATATTTCTTCAATAGTGCAATCAATTGTTCTTCCTGAGATGGTTCAAATTTTGTGCCAATATTCAAATATTTCCCAGGACTAATTTCAATTATCTTTCTTTGAGTATTTTCCATAGAGATAACTGGAAAAATGTCATTAAATGATGACTCTAAAGAATGAATCGTGTAATTTTCTTGAAAAGTTTGTCCTAAGATCTCATCTGCAACAATGTATTTTTTGTCTCTTAATTCTTCCGATATATCTGGTTCAGAAATGAAATAGTCTAATAGATCTTCATTATTTTCCCCCTTAAAATCAAAGGCTTGATTAATACTTAAAATAGGTTGAATTACTTCTTCCTGTTGTTGCTTTGTTTCATCAAGCCAAGGTAATTGATCTATTACAGAAGGTTTTTGAGCAGGAGGATAAAGTGTGATCTATTTCCTTTCAGTTCCATGTGAGATAATCATATTCCCTGTTCTACAACCGATGAAAGCATCAGTTGTGGCCAACCAAGGTCTTCCAAGGATCAATGGATGGCCTCCTAGACTAGATTTAGGTTGAAGGACCAGGAAATCTATTGGATACTCCCAAGAATCCAAGGAAACTGTGATATCTTCAAGTATACCTTCAGGAACTACTTTAGATCTATCAGCTAATTCTAGGACCGTAGTGGTTGGTCGAAGATATTGTAGATTCAAATATCTCATTGTCTCTAATGTCATCACATTGATAGCTGCTCCTAAGTCAATTAATGTTTTAGAGATTGAAAAATTGTTTATTGTTATTGTTACCATTGGAATTCCTGGGTCAAAATATTTTTCAATTGAAATGGTATTTGACATTAGGCCTGCTAGATTTCCAATTACATGATTTGTTGGTGGATCTTTCCTTATTTTGTTAATTTTCTTTGAACATAATTCTTTAATTGCTTTTTTATAGATTGGGATATACTTAATAGCTTGCAATAAAGGAATTTTCACACAGACATTTCTTAATTCATCTAAGACAACAAACTCAGGAAGAGAGATTGGTAATTTCTCTTTAACCAACCTTTCTGGAAAAAGAGGTGTTTGAGTATTTAATGTTTTACTCTTCCGGATTTGATTGTCTATTGGTAGATTTTCTGTTCTAGGAATCTCCTCTTTTTCGATTTGTTTTTCTATGATAACAAGATAATCCTTTGGTAGAATTTTCCCAGACCTTAAGTGGATATTTTGAAAAGGAAGGATTGAGTATGATGGTCCTTAATCAATGTTATACATGGGTTTTCCCACTTTATTATTAGGATTGGAGATTGGTTGGGATGGTAATTGAGTTGGTCTAGGTGGAGGTTGGTTAGATGGTAGTTGGAGTTGTTGTGGTTTGGTTAGTTGTCGTGCACGTTGTGATAACTGAAAATATGAATTTTGTGGTTGATTTTGTTAGAATTGTTGATATGGATAAGGTTGGTATGGTTGTTGGTATGGCTGTTGATATGGCTGTTGGTATGGCTTTTGGTATGGCTGATTTCCTTGAGCATACCCTCGCCAAACTTGAGGAGGTTGGTTTTGTCTCTGCTGAGGAGGCCAAGTTTGCCAAGGCATGGGTGCATTCCATGAATTTTGAATAGGATTTTGAAAATTCTGAGGAGAGAATTGAGGAACACAATTTTGAGACATACCTGTGAAACGTGGTTGTCAACGCTTCCTTGGTGCTAAGTAATAAAGAGATTCCATTCCTTGTCCTTCTTCTATGTGAGTAGCTTGCAATTCTTTTAATCTTGGACAATAATCAGTGGCATGGTTATCTATACACAATCCACAGACTTGAATTTTGTCTAAAGGACAATCTCTCAATGCATGTTTTTTTCTACATTTAGGACAATAGATGGATAATACTTAATCTTGTTCCTCTTGCTTATTTTTAGATTTCAATGTGTCAATTTGTGAACCAAATGTGTTCATAATATTAGTTTTAAATTTCTCAAACAGATTCTCTAATTCTGATTTAGTAACACCATTTGAAATTGATTTTGTTTCCTTTGTCACAATATCTCTTTGTCCTCGTCCTCTTTTAGCTTTTCCCCTTGAGTATTTCTTACATAATTCAACAATTTTTGGGAAAGGTAGGTGAGAAATATCTCCTGCCCCCATTAAATTAAGAGCATCCAAATTTTCATCTGAAATTCCCTTCAAAAAGATAGTACGGATGACATCCAAAGGAAGATTAGATTGCTTAGATTTGTGCATATTATAGAGAAGTTTTTCTAGATATTCCTCTAAGCTTTCATCTTCACTTTGAGACATTTTAAAGATATCTTCTTTAGAGTCTTTGGACTTACAATAGGGCTGATATTTAGCAAGAAATTTCTTTTTCATGTCATCCCAGTATACCATGGTTGCTTCTCCCAACCCCATGAACCATTTTAATGCATATCCTTTCAAAGTTGCAGGAAATAAACAAAGTTTTTGAGCATCATTGGTATATCCATATGTTCGACAAATGATGTCAAATTCAAACATGAAAGCATCAGGGTCTTCAGTAGACAAGCCGAAGAAATTTGGAAGAACAAAGGGAGGAATATTCTTCATTTTTATGTCATCTCCTAAAAGAGTTGGTGTATCAACTATAGGAAATGCAAATGTAGTATGTTCTTCTTCCTCCTCTTTATCATTTCCTCCTCCTCGTGTCTCTTCTCAATGTGATTCTCTATCCTCTCGTTCTTTCCTTCCTCTTTCTTCATTTATTTTCCTTTCTAATTCCCTTTCGATTCTCTCCCTTTCTTGTCTATCAACTTCTGTCATTGCAAAGAAGTTTTATGTTGTACAGTCAGATATTTCTGTTGGAAAAAGAGGTTGTCCTATTTGTTCAAAAATAGTTTTCTTTTCTTTTTGCTTCCCTACAGAAGATATTTCTGATTGTGTTTGTTTCTTCTTTACTTCATGATCCAATAGAACTTGTCTTTCTATGAGAGTTAACCTTTGTCCTAAACGTTGTTTTTCCTCTAATTCTTCCAAAGTGATTTTTCCAGTAGTTGGTGTGGTAGATTCATATTTTTTAGTTGTATATGTTCTTGCTCCTACAGATGGTTGATTAGTTTTTGGGGCATTTTGTTTTAAATATATGCCTTTATTATCCCTAAGTTTAGACATAAAGAAACATAACTTAAAATTAATTCTATTCTATGTTTTTTTTATTTGTTATATATATTTTTTAATCCTATCTCTAAATGTGCCTCCCCGACAATGGCGCCAAAATGTTAGGTTCCAATCTATTGATGTAAATTAGAGTGAAAATGATTGTGAATCCAGTGTTTGTAAGACTTAGAGGCACATCCAAAATGTATGGATTTAGAGATAACTTTTATCTTTTATGGGAATAAACCAAAACCTATTCTAAGAGATGAATATGGAAGAGATGCTAAGATTCTGTTGAAAATTCCTATTCATAGATCTCATGATAGTAATCAACAATTGTTTTCCTAAAGAGTATCAACAGTAAGCACTCAAAAGATATTCGAACTAGTTCTAAGGCTTATTAATGCTAGAAAAAAAAAACTCTTATTCAAGAGATGCATTCATTTTATTCTTTCATTCATTAGCAATTATCATCAATTCTTATTAAAAAAGTACTGAAAGCGTAAATAACTCAAAAAGCATTCATGATTATCCTAATGCTTGAAAGCAAACCACACATTGAATTCTTATTCAAGAAATCATTCACAACATGAGTAAGGTTTAGAAACATTAAGCATTCTACTTAACTATGGAATTCATATAACTATAGAAAAGAATAAACTCATCTACAACAAGATCTAATCTAGAACATGTATCAAAAAATTCTAGAAAAGAACATAAAGGAAGAGTGTACTAGTTTGGCAGAGGGGGCCCTCCAATGCTTCACTTGTACACTTGAGTTGTCTCATCTAAGAAGGAGCTTCCAGCAGCATTCACATCATCATATCATAGGAATTATCAAGAAAAAAATGTAGAACTGATCTCAAAATTGCAAATTCCAAAGTTTCTTCATTCACATCCAAAGGTGTCATACTAGTTTATACCTTAGAGTATTTATACAAGAGTTTTGAAACTAATAATGCTAATAAATCTCCTAAATATTAGGATCAAATCCATAATATATTCTAGGAAGGTCGAATTCCCCCTTCATATCCATAAAATATGAACAAATCCCAAGAAAATCTAAAACTGTCCATGATTTTAGGCTAAAATAGGGTATTTTCTGTTGAAGTGGCCCTGTTTGACCAGCGTTGACCAGACACCTGGAAGGCTCATATCTCGAAACTGATAACTCATCATCCATCCTTGTACATCAAGGATCATGACCCAAGTCTCATATTTTACCCAGGTGTCTTGCAAGTACACGAATCTAAGAGCAATTACGGGATTTAGTCAAGTCCTGTAATTTCTGATAAATTTTCAATTTTAATGCCAAAAATTAGAAAACTCAATTCTTAAGCTAAAGAATGATAAATATACCTTGCATAAGCTGTTTTATGGAAAATATGGAATGAAATGGAGGCAACATGGATGGTTATAGAGGTAAAAGTGTAGTTTATAGAGTAAAAAGGAAGTATAAAAATGTACTCAACATATATCCTAACCTGAGATTAATATTTGAGAATATCTTTTCATCCTTCCACTGATTGAAGAGATCATCAATCCTTGTCAAAGGGTACTTGCTCTTTATAGTCACTTTGTTCAACTATCTGAAATCGATGCACAATATCAGTGTCCCATCTTTCTTATTGACGAAGAATATTGGGGAACCCTAAGGTGACACACTTGGGAGTATAAACCCCTTCTTCAGAAGATCTTAAAGATGCATTTGCAACTCCTTCAGCTCTGGTGTACTCATTATGTAAGGAGTCTTTGATACTGGAGCTGCTCCCAACATTAAATTAATATAAATTGATATATGTCTTTGGAGGTAGTCCTGGTACCTCCTTGAACGCATCTTCAAAATATTCTAGGACTGCATGATCCTCCATATTTGACACCTTGTCCTTATATGCTTCTTCCATATGGGTTGAAAATATTTGAAACCCCTTTCTGTAACACTTCTTCAATTTCATTACTGAGATTTCTCAGATAGTAACTGCCCTAGGAATTCCTTGGACTATTCTCCGATTTCCTTCCTCATCCAAGCAAGTGAATTCCTTCTTATGGAAGTATAATATGGCATGGTGTTGGTCCAAGCAATCCATACCAATTAGGAAATCATATGATCCCAATGGAAATATGTTCAAATATGCCTTGGTACATAGTCCATTCATGTCCACTGGACGGTATTTAACCAATTCAACGACCCTTATCTTTGCTCCTATAGCCAGTTGTACCAACAAAGATTTCCCATTCTTACTTCTTGGTAATTGAAATATTTCCACTACCTTAGGGTCTATATATCTATGAATAGCCCCGGAATCAATTAAAATATTAAAGGCGTGGTTATTGATCATACCTTCAACTTCAATTATGTGTGATTGAAACTCATCTTGCTTGTTGTCTAGGGCTGCATTGATCCTTGGTATACTTCTTCCCATTTCCTCCACTGTTTCTACTCGCTGAACATTGTGGACAACTCTCACCTTGTCATTTTTGTGAGGAAAATATCTATACTTGTGGTCTCCCTTACAACCCCAACATTGAATGAGTTCATGCCTTGAACTTTTCCCTCCTACCTCACCCATTATATGCTCTCTAAAATATGGTTTTCCTTGAGGACTGTTTCTGAAAAATGGAGGCTTGTTTCCCTTCTTCCTCTGTTCCTTCTTGAACTTGTTATTTCCCTCCCAAGCCTTCTGTAAAGTAGGATTTCCTTTTTTCTGATCATACACGAATTTTTCTCTCCTTATAATTTCTTCCATAGTCTTGGGATCATCATATTGGATATTATCACTAATCTAAGATGGCATCCCACTTAGGTACCCCTGAATCTTCACTATCTCATCCTTGATGAAGGAGACATACTTCAGAAACTCTTAGAATATCCTTTCATATTCATCAATAGCCATGCTGCCCAGTTTAAGTTCAAATAACTCTTTCATATTTCTATCATAATACCTCTTGGTCAGGTATTTCTTCTCAAAATGCCTCTTGAAATCCTTCAAAGTAACATTTTTCTCCCTTTGGTGTTGTACTTTCACCAGTTGATCCCACCACATGGATGTCTTTCCTTTAAGATCGTAGGTGGAAATTATTCCCTCTGCATGCGAAGAATAGTTATGCAATTGGAAGTAATTCCTCATTCCTAGAAACCATGTCTCAACATCTTTATCCTTCTTATGCTCTCCATCAAAAGTAGGAGGTTTGATCTTATTCATCTCTCCTTTCAACTCATCCACCCCAGGCCTCCTATGTTTTCTGATAGGGCATGGACTTGAGCTACTGTGTTCTCTCCTATGGGAATGTTTTTGGGAGTGATGGTGACGTCTGCTACCACTCCTTGATCTTCCTTTCTTCTCATGGGTCCTGTGACTTCCTGATTTGTTGGAGCCACTCTCTTTATCCAACTTCTTTTCAATTCTTTCCAGAATATGAATTAACCTCATATTGAAGTCTTCCTACTATTTCTTGGCCTTAATAATCCTCTCATTATCATCCTTGTGGCTCTAGACATATGTCTGCAATTTTCTGAGGGTCTCAACCAGGTTTATTTCTTCCCCCTTTCTCCTCCATGTCCATTGGAGTTGGTTACTTCCCTATCCAACTAGACATTCAACCCTCTATTTTAATATTCTTGATTAATGAATACCTGAGTATCATCCATCACTTTTGTACTATGTTTTTAATCTTATCCGACAATCGTTACTTCTGCAAAAACAATGTGAAACCAATAGAACTGTGTCAGGCTAACTGTTCTAAAAATCTCATGAAAACATGAACCATTCTGATTCATTGATATATCAAACTTGTTTTATTTTGTTTTCCTAAGAAATTAACTAATGAGATCCAATTTCTAGGTGAACATTTATCTCCTACTGTTCAAGAACTTTCCAATGGCTACTTCCATGCTCAATTATGAATCCTGAGAAGGAAGTTATGGCCACTTGAACAATTTTTCCCTTTTCTATTCTTTAAACAAAATTTTTGGGTGCTAACCCCTTCCCTTCATCCTTTAATCCACATGTAACCACCATTGTGACCAATTTCTAATAGTTTGGTTCTTACTCCTCGATTCATAGTTTTAGGCTTCAGTTGTTTTCAAATCTCCACAACGCCAATCTCTCAAACCCTGAACTCGCGAAGTTTTCCATCGACGTGAGAGGGATCAATGTTCCCCACTCTCTACTCAAATAAATGAACACAATTAGATTTAGGACTCTATGCTTCAGGTTTTGAAATCCTTTAATGCCACAAACCTCCAAAGTGACAACTCTCCAGAGTGTTAGATATTTTGATACGCGTCCATAACTATCAACAATCACAATGAACCTTGGTTCTTCGGGTTTCGGGAGTTCTAAACCCACATGAACCCACTTTCCTCCGAAGTGTCTAACGTTTGAAACATAGGATATGGAACCACGCATCCCCTGCGACCATCAGGTTCCCCACTATCCATGCTCAAGAAGAGCACCTCGTGGCGAAATGTTAGAAGTGGACACGTGGCACACTATGACGGGTGACACATGTCATGCTCTAAACAACATTAATATTCTCCAAAGGTATTTAACTTACTGACACATGGCACACATCACATGTGTCCACATCATCTCTGGTGACATCAACAACCACGCCACATTGGTGTTTTGGAAATTTGACACTTCGGGCTTCAAAAGTTTTTACTTCCACAAGCTCGTTAACTTCTGAATGTCGAACTTTTGCACTGCGTTATCTTCTGTGGTCCACATAGTACAACTATCATCATATATGGTGGTGACACGTGGCCGCACATATCAGATTTCTTTTGGTCCAACAAGGTCATCAAAGGTCTAAGGAATTCCATGTCACCCTGGGTGATTTCATGATGACACGTCACTTTGAGACTTTGGGTTTAGGGACGTCATAGAATTCACCTTAGAACACCCCCATTTCTCCCAAATGTCAAACTCCCAAACAAGATGATCTATCGACATATGTCTCCTTTAATGAATGGTACATATGAAATATGGACCTTTGGACTTCAAGATTCGAGAGTTTGTTCCTTAGCACAATTTTCTTCTCCCGAACATCGACTTCCGAATGACTGTGAGTTTTTACGGCTCACAACCTCCCACGTGCAGATATGACGACTGAGATTTGTTTTCATTGTCGTTGAAACTTGCCACATTCCCTTGGATTTATCTACAGTTACCAACCATTCTTTCTCAAATCCAATGCTAAACATTGCCTCCTGTATCTATGGTGTAGACCCACTTTGAGACTTCAGAACTTCAGGCTTTGGTCCCTTTCTATTCTATAACCCGGAAATTTTTCCAAAATTGCAAAATACGAAGAACTTAGGGGTTAATCCTCATACACCTTTCTTCAAATATGATGATTGTAAAGGATCCTCTTTCTTCTAAAGAGATCCCATGGCTGAACTTCAAACCTTGCAGTTCCAATCCCATGATTACTGTAGTCTCTTTTCCTTGCTATCTTTCTTGAAACATTATACCTCCTTAGCTTCCAAATACGACCAAGATGTTCTCTTAACAATATGGAATTCTATGAAATCCAATTATTTTCCCTCTCGAAAACAATTTTCTCTGATATTTTGATTCCATAACCACTGATACGGATCAGTGTCGAAAACTGGGCTTTGAAATTCAATTTTGTCCATTTCAACAACAATTCCTTTTCGAAACCTCTTCTTCAACTTCCACTTTCCTGGCCCAAACAGGCTCAGCGTTGAAACCATGGCTATGATACCATTTTGTAACATCCCTGACCACCAAACCCTACTGGGTATCGCTACCTAAACAACTATATCTTTGTTTTTCTTCTCTTATACCATTTTGTAACATCCTCGGCCACCACACGGGCCGGGAAACGCCACCGAGGAAACATATCTCATATATATATATATATATATATATATATATATATATATGATGATGATGATGATGAAACTTTAAACAATCATAGAATTCTGTTCATACACATATTCATGTAGAAGTGATAGTAATACATGCATGCAATAAACACAAACAATTATGATAACATTATAACACGTGTACAAGATACACATCATACAGAGAACATAAATTTGGTACTTATATTTTAATAGATTAACACCAAATGCCTGCAAACCTTCCATGAACCTCCTAGCCTTAGACCATGCTGCTCATCATGCTCATCAACGGGTCACCCCCAAGTTGGGATTAAACTCCACCCAGGGAAAAGGAATCATAGAGCTAGTGTAACGATCCCCTCGACCAACCTGAGGCCAGGGTATGCCACTCTAGAGAAACCACTCATGCTCTGATGTCAGTCGATAACATTCCCAGCCATCATGCTGGAACATGCTACTCTAGGGAACATCTTCCGTTCCCATACTACGGAACATACATTAGCATACCCAATAGTCAAGTAAGCAATGCCACCTAAATTTACTCTTTAGACTGCATGCAACTAAAACATATACATACAACACGCTCACGAAATATTTACATCTAAGATAACAAACAATTAATTTCTATAACATATGAATTTTATATTAAAATAACAATAATTATCGATATGCATCATTTACAGGAAATTACCCATATCCACACAAGCAATCATAGTCACATATATGATAAAATCGTAACATGGGCATGTAAATAACAAAAACAACATATTCATATTTCATACAATTGGTACTTATCTTAGAAAGACTATCACCAATTGCTTGCATACCATCCACGAACCTCCCAGCCATAGATTGCATTGTTCATCACTCTCAACAGTGAATCACCCTTGAGTTGGGACTGAACTCCACCCAGGGTAAAGGGATTCCTATCCAGGCTAAGGCTCATGGACAACAGGAAAGACTCTATCTCAAGTGCTCACTCAACTAACAACCTATAGCCTCTCATTCCCCACATGCATGTCCCACCCAAGGAAGTGTGCCCCTTCTCTACTCAGCAGTCCCTCGGCTGCCCCACTTCCCTTCTAGGGCTTTAGCAACAGGCTGGACTGAAAGTCTCAGAGTGCTTTAGCTGCAGTTTAGCACCTACGGTTACAACACTTGGACAATAGGAAAGACTCTGTCTCAGGTACTCACTCAACTAACAACCTACAGCCTCTCATTTCCCACATGTCTATCCCACCCAAGGAAGTGTTCCCCTTCTCTGCTCAACAGTCCCTTGACTGCCTCACTTCCCTTTTAGGGATTCAACAACAGGCTGGACTGGAAGTCTTAGAGTGTTGTAGATGCAGTTTACCACCTATGGTTACAACACATGGACAACAAGAAAGACTATGCCTCATGTACTCACTCAACTAACAACCTACAGCCTCTCATTCACCACATGTCTGTCCCACCCATGGAAGTGTGCCCCTTCTCTGCTCAACAGTCCCTCGTCTACCCTACATAAATCAATCCCCAACAATTCTCTCTCCCAGAGAAATACTCATGGGCCTGACAGCCTGCTTCATCAATCCCACTCCAAGATAACCAGTTACACCAACCAAAAGGGATGGAGAAACAGGTTTCAAAAAGGTGGAATGGTTTTCTCAAGGATAACAAAATGTATGAGTTAAATGGTCATGGAGTCATTGACTAGATAACTGAGTGTGTTTTTGGATCACTATGAATTCTTTGTCAAAATGATGTTCAGCCTCATGGTTTTCCCTTCCCCCCCTTCAGTTCATAAGATATCCCTGTGAGAGAGAAGTCTCGTTAGCTAAGTTTCCCTGCGATATGAATGCATGTCCCCAACTTGACACTTGTCATATCAGAAGTTTCTTTTGTCCACTTGTCCCAACTTTAGAACTTGGGATAAAATTATCCATACTTTATGTTTTAGTAAATATTAATATAATATTCCCTTGACGCTTCGCCCTCCCTTTCCCTAACTAGTGAATTTTAGTCCCCCATCTCTTTATCGTGGTCGGTCTACGCGCCGTGATGTATTTTATATTAATCATGAGTTCATGTACAAAGTAGGCACATTGGCCCTTTAACATCTAGGCGCGTTGGCCTAATTCCAAGGCATAAGAGTTCCAACTTATAATATTGGCTCACCAGCCTATAATGCATATTATATACACAAAGGTTCACTGACCTTAATATTGTGCACACTTAGTTACTACGTGTTGTATCCTCTGTCTCTAAGGTTGTGCACACCTTAGTTACTGCGCGCAATATTCATAAATGTGCACATTACATCCCTTTACTGTGTAGTATATGTGTGCACCATGCCATGAAAGGTGTATTACAAAATGATGTCTAAACAAATAACCAGCTTAAATATACTTGGATTATATTTACATTTGGGTTCGACTGAGGGATATTACAACTAGGTCGAGGCAACAAAAAATTGCACAGTGCAACTCGAAGGATTCTCTCAAAGGAGCCTACTTACACCCACTACTCATAGATTCTCATTCCCCACATGCCTGTCCCACCCTGGGAATATGCACCTTCATCATTCCACAGTCCATCGACTGCTCCACTTGCCTTCGATGGATTCAACAACATGTCACATCAAGAATTCACAGAGCTTCGTAGTTGGTGCTATACTCCCTCCAGGAGGAATCACTTCCTAACAAATTCTCTCACTTGGAGAGATTTTCTCACATGATAACTTACACAAGAGAACTCCCTTACTCAAAACACTTTTTCACCTGGAGAGAATTTATCATAGGCATGAAAACTTTATTCTTCAACCATGGTCCTGACAACTCGCCTCTTCAACCACGAGCCTAAAAACCTGCCTCTTCAACCACGGTCCTAAAAACCCACTTCTTCAAACCACATCAACCAAAATTAGGAAAGGAAAGGGAACAACTAAACAAATTAGAAAGGTTTGCAATGGTTGAAAGGATTTGGCTGTGAGCTTGTTCAGTGCGTGTGTGAACTACACAAGGGATGG
This sequence comes from Picea mariana, assembly GCA_032191745.1. Lineage (NCBI taxonomy): Eukaryota > Viridiplantae > Streptophyta > Pinopsida > Pinales > Pinaceae > Picea > Picea mariana. The sequence goes on from JASDQU010014455.1 coordinate 75,377, forward strand.
CCATAATGTTGAGGATGAACTCATGGGAAACTACATGGATAGATTCATCAGAATGATGAAAGCGAGCAAGGAAAATGGTGAGAATGGTCAACTTGCAGAATCGTGAGAGAGTCGACTGGTGAGAGTGAACTTCTTAGGAAGGTAGACAGAATGGTTTGTGAACCCCAACAATAGTGGAAATTCCCACAAAAATCTGCATGTGTCCTAGATAACACTTGGATCTTCAGGAGTAGGTTCCTCTCCACTTGGATTTTGTTCCTCTCCCAAAAGGAACTTAGGATAACTGTGTTTATTTCCAAACTTTAGTATTTTTGTTTTCAGGAATACATTATAATATTCCCTTGGGTTATGCCCTCAAGATTGGCCCCTCTTTTCTATCTTATCATCCCCATCCCTTTCCCTACCTAGTGGAGCTTAGTCCCCCATAACTCTTTATTCGTGGTTGGTCTACAGGTAGTGATGCATTTTATTAATAATATGTATAATTACATATTAAAAATAAGGCCCACTAGCCTTAGCATCTAGGCTCTCCATCCTAATAACCACATAAGCCTACCAACTTATAATCACTTGTCTCACCAGCTTAAAAACAACATTACATTTCACAAGGGATCGACCCTGGGGTATCACATTTACTGTGTTCTTATTTATTTATGTTTTACATGGGTTAATTCGTGTTTGTCGTCACATATAAGTAATTGTTGTTAATTTTTCGAATGTTGTTGGCACATGTGAGTGTGGTGTTGATAGTCATTATTTTAGCTGTGCATGAGTATGACAACTATTGATAGTTTTTCCTATTAAGACATACTTTGATATTGGTCTTGAGTCTCTAAGGAAAGGTTTGAATGACTAGGTGCACATAAAAGTAGTATGTGTGCATAGGAGGATGGAACTCATGTGTGTGTATAGGGTAATATACCTTCCACACAAGGAAATAATAACTGGCATGTTACGCCATGATGGTTTCCCACATAGTACTCTTATTTGATCAGTATACGCATGCATAGTTGTTTTGAATTACTTTCACTACTTAAAGTTGTGTTAAAATGAGAAAGTTAGTGTGGAGTGACTCTATTTGAGGTTGAGTGCATTACTTCAAGTGATATTGCCCAGACTAGTGTTTAGTATATAATCTACACATTGGATTTTCAAAGTAACGTTGTTCAATAGTATGTTGGGTGATGTTACAATATTGTTGGTTCGAAGAAATAAAAGTTGAGATTGTGTGATGTGGCCCATTATGGGAGGATAAGGATGTTACAACTAGGGAGCTATTGTAACCATGTTTCTTTATTAATCATGAGAATCCTAGGTGGATTTGTGTGAAAAAATCTTCTTAGGTTGTTTGGGGAAACGTTGGATCCCTAGAGGGAAAATTTTCTACGATAGGTTTCCTCGGTTGTGAGGGTTCGAGGGTGGTAGAAGACTCCATTATAGCAGCTAGTGTTCCTAGAGCCACACAGATCTTAGAATTTCTAGTTGTCTTGTACTGGATCCCTCAAAGAGAAGTGGGACAACCTGAGGGACTATGGAGCAAAGAAGAGGGTATACTTCTTTGGGTTGTTCATGATAATGGGGAATAAGAGGTTGTAGTTTGGAATTCTTCATGTCTTTTGGTACCTTTTCCTATCCATTGATTGTATTGAATGTGAGACCTTATTTTTCCTAGTGAGAGTGTGTTTTCCCTGGTCAATTCATAACCCTAGCTTGGGGGCGACCATATGTTGAGAGAACTAGAAAAACAATGTTTACGGCTGCATAGAACATCTTAGGTATGCAACCAGATGGTGATTTTACAAAACATGAGTGTTGGATGTTTATATGTGTTTTTGTTTCTATGTCTAATGTGTATTTATGAATTTAATTGCTAATGTTAAAATTTTATAAATGTTCTTCGTGTATAATTCTATGTGCCTATGTTAGTATACATGGTATTCCATGTTTTTTTGGCATGCATAATATTATCATATGTAGAGAATATTATTATTTGTATCGGAGTGGGTAAACTATAAAAACTATGAGCCAAGATAAAAGAAATTTGAAAATTCAATATGGACAGAGTCAAATTCATGAGTAACATTGCTTAGATTTTTTTTTGGGTGTGTTACATGCTCTCTCAAGGATCATCTGGTCATGGCTAAAAACATGATGAAGTAGAAAGTTGATGATTATCATTATGAAATCTACGTTGATGAAAGGGATTATGTTTTCATCCATATACAACCTTATAACATGACCTCACTTAAAGACAAGCACCACTTGAACTTTTGATCCGAATTATTTTCGTCACGAAATGAGAGTGGGGATATAACACTGAAATATACATAGATATTGCAAGACAACCAATAATATAACACACACACACACACACACACACACACACACACACACACACACATATATAGGATATATACAAAGAATCATAGATATAAATTAATACATAATTTCTATTAATGAGCGAAATGTACATAACTATAGAAATACAGAGTGAAAGACTCGTTAGAATGGTGACAACTTATCTTTGAGAATAGATGTGATGAATACTCGCATTCACAATAAGATGATTGTTACAATGAGGCTCTAAAGTCATTTTTAACATAAATAAAATACAAAACCCTAACCCCGGAAGATGAAAATCCAATAGTTTTGTGGACCTTGTTTTGGGTAGTTTTGGTGTATCAACTTCGCGGGCACGTAACTTTGGCATGCGATGTTCATTTGGGGTGCACGATAGCTTGTTGGAAATGTATCATTGAGTAGATTTATTTCGGGCTCTCAATCAGAGCCTTTGGGTATCATTAAGGTGCTCAATCCTTAAAAACCTTCATTTATGCTCTTAAAATGGCCCTCGAAGTTTAGGAACCAAAAAACTATTAAAAATAGTAAATTGCTAGAAGACTGTTTTGAGAAAATTGGAATAGGTAGGTGGACACTAATATCCACCTAGATCAATCCTCCCTCCTTAATAAGAAATTGTCTCCATTGCGTTGAATTCTTAGGGGAGACGAAAAAGCGTTTGTTGAATCTACATCTTGATGAGCTTCTTGCCTTGTTGGAGAAGTTGCGTTGCTTAGCTTGTTGAAGGTTGTCATGAACTTGTGGTTGGAAGGGTTGGACCTTTTTAACGAGTCCAGATATATGAGAAGATTGTGTACAGAAGGAATATTTTTTATTTTCTTCAATCTTGTCTACTTGTTTTTGTTGTATAGAAGGTGCTTGGACCGAGGCTACAATGGTTGCAGTGTTTTTCTATTCATTGTTTGAAGAGACTGTGAAGAACCTAAAATTTGTAGTATGAGATACTACCTTGCATCACTGTTTAGGTGGGACAATAGTTGGAACTACCTCTAGTATCCTGTAGAGATGAACCCGAGAGTAACAATGACATTACGGAGTCGAGACTCATAAATAACATGGTGCTTCCACGTATGTGGATGGCCCAGAAAAACATCATAGAAATCTAGTCGGGAAACATCACATGATACCTCATCCTTGAAGGGTTGGATTCCATATGACGATCGACACTGCTCGCTAACACAAATGTACCGTCCCTCGTGAAGCCACCTGATGTTGTATGGATGCGAGTGTGGTGTTGTCGACAATCCCAACTATTTGACGACCTCTATTGAGATGAGGTTCTTCTGGCTTCCGCTATCAACAATGAAATGCAATGGGGTTCCCTTCACCCACATCTGTGAATGGAAGAGGAGAATTGGAATAGGTGGGGTCTGTTTGTTCTTCTAGTTGAATTGTTGTAGTCGTGACCATAGTGGTGGGGTTTGCGTCATTGATCTGTCTTCTTCCATTATTTTATGAATGAGACTCTGAATCAATGTTTGTCTACTTTTCTTTGATCTCAACCACTAATCATTATTTTGAGCCAATTAGAATAGGTGGGTGGAAACCAACAAGTGGGTTGTCTTGTGAAACATATTGTAATTGGAGCTATGCTCATTTGGAGGTTTCCCCCTCTAAAAGGAAGTGAACATTGCTTTTATCAATAAAATTATTACTAATTGTGTCTGCTATATTTTTTTTCTCTAATAAAGAACACCAGAATATATGAAATCTCAATTACATTACATTTTGATATCTTCTTTTTTTCTATGAATCTTTTGTTTTTCCTATCAAGAACACCACATTATATAAAATCATGAAAAAAAACATGATTGAAAACTATTTTTTAATGACAGAGAAATACAATATACATTAATATATATGATTAAATTTGTATTTACAAATGTAATTTCCATTCACTCTATTAATAATAATACTTTATTTAAGGTAGATATTGAAATATTTTAATTTTGGCCCACATTCAATTAAACATCTCTCTTATACGAGGATGCAAAAAGCACAAACCCTATGGGATGGCACAATTGGTGAGACCTGCCTACACTCTTTCGGTATTGTACAGAGATACACGGGGGAGGTCTTAGGGTTTATCCTCTTTACCATCCACAAAACGCGGAAAAGTATTTAAAATGAATATTTTATTTATGACCGACACTGAATTACATATTTATGTAAAAAACAACTATCGATGTAATAATATATTTTCCATTTTCAATTACTATATATAGTTATGGTTGATAAAATTAGTTTGTGATATCCCTCATATTCAATATCCCTATGAATTGCGGAAAATTCCTTTCCACTGAGTGACCCTTCTACCTCGAGGAAGAATAACTGCGGTTTTGTCGATTGCGAAAAGGCGTTTCGTCTCAGACCATTCTGTTGAGAGTTTATATCTATTATACGAAGTGTAGACATAGTACTCTTATTTGATCAATATACGCATGCATAGTTGTTTTGAATTACTTTCACTACTTAAAGTTGTGTTAAAATGAGAAAGTTAGTGTGGAGTGACTCTATTTGAGGTTGAGCGCATTACTTCAAGTGATATTGCACAGACTAGTGTTTAGTATATAATCTACACATTGGATTTTCAAAGTAGCGTTGTTCAATAGTATGTTGGGTGATGTTACAATATTGTTGGTTCAAAGAAATAAAAGTTGAGATAGTGTGATGTGGCCCATTATGGGAGGATGAGGATGTTACAACTAGGGAGCGATTGTAACCATTTTTTCTTATTAATCATGAGAATCCTAGGTGGATTTGGGTGAAAATTTCTTCTTATGCTGTTTGGGAAACGTTGGATCCCTAGAGGGAAACTTTTCTACGATAGGTTTCCTCAGTTGTGAGGCTTCGAGGGTGGTAGAAGACTCCATTATAGAAGCTAGTGTTCCTAGAGCCACACAAATCTTAGAATTTCTAGTTGTCTTGTACTAGATCCCTCAAAGAGAAGTGGGACAACCCGAGGGACTATGGAGCAAAGAAGAGGGTATACTTCTTTGTGTTGTTCATGCTAATGGGGAATAAGAGGTTGTAGATTGGAATTCTTCATGTTTTTTGGTACCTTTTCCTATCCATTGATTGTATTGAATGTGAGACCTTAGCTTTCCTAGTGAGTGTGTGTTTTCCCTGGTCAATTCATAACCCTAGCTTGGGGGTGACCATATGTTGAGAGAACTAGAAAAACAATGTTTACGGCTGCATAGAACATCTTAGGTATGCAACAAGATGGTGATTTTACAAAACATAAATGTTGGATGTTTATATGTGTTTTTGTTTCTATGTCTATTGTGTATTTATGAATTTAATTGCTAATGTGAAAATTTTATAAATGTTCTTCGTGTATAATTCTATGTGCCTATGTTAGTATAGATGGTATTCCATTTTTTTTTTGGCATGCATAATATTATCATGTGTAGAGAATATTATTATTTGTATCGGAGTGGGTAAATTATAAAAATTATGAGGCTAGATAAAAGAAATTTGAAAATTCAGTATGGACAGAGTCAAATTCATGAGTAACGTTGCTTAGATGTTTTTTTGGGTGTGTTACATGCTCTATCAAGGATCATTTGGTCATGGATAAAAACATGATGAAGTAGAAAGTTGATGATTATCATTACGAAATATACGTTGATGAAAGGGATTATGTTTTCATCCATATACAACCTTATAACATGACCTCACTTAAAGACAAGCACCACTCGAACTTTTGATCCGAATTATTTTCGTCATGAAATGAGAGTGGAGATATAACGCTAAAATATACATAGATATTGCAAGAGAGACAATAATATAACATAGATATATAGATATATAGGATATATACAAAGAATCATAGATCTAAACTAATACATAATCTCTATTAATGAGTGAAATGTACATAACTGTAGAAATACAGAGTGAAAGACTCGTTAGAATGGTGGCAACTTATCTTTGAGAATAGATGTGACGGATACTCGCATTCGCAATAAAATGATTGTTACAATGAGGCTCTAAAGTCATTTTTTACATAAATAAAATACAAAACCCTAACCCCGAAAGATGAAAATCCAATAGTTTTGTGGACCTCGTTTTGGGTAGTTTTGGTGTATCAATTTCGTGGGCACATAGCTTTGGCATGCGATGTTCATTTGGGGTGCACGGTAGATTGTTGGAAATGTATCACTAAGTAGATTTATTTTGGGGTCTCAATCAGAACCTTTGGGTATCATTAAGGTGCTCAATCCTGAAAAACCTTCATTTATGCTCTTAAAATGGCCCTCGAAGTTTAGGAACTGAAAAACTTTTAAAAATAGTAAATTTCTAGAAGACTGTTTTGAGAAAATTGGAATAGGTAGGTGGACACTAATATCCATCTAGATCAATCCTCCCTCCTTGATAAGAAATTGTCTCCATTGCGTTGAATTCTCAGGGGAGACGAAAAAGCGTTTGTTGAATCTACATCTTGATGAGCTTCTTGCCTTGTTGGAGAAGTTGCGTTGCTTAGCCTGTTGAAGGTTGTCATGAACTTGTGGCTGGAAGGGTTGGACCTTTTTAATGAGTCTGGATATATGAGAAGACTGTGTATAGAAGGAATATTTTTTCTTTTCTTCAATCTTTTCTACCTGCTTCTGTTGTATAGAAGGTGCTTGGACCGAGGCTGCAATGGTTGCAATGTTTTTCTATTCATTGTTTGAAGAGACTATGAAGAACCTAAATTTTGTAGTATGAGATACTACCTTGCGACACTGTTTAGGTGGGACAATAGTTGGAACTACCTCTAGTATCCTATAGAGATGAACCCGAGAGTAACAATGACATTACGGAGTTGAGACTCATAAATAACATGGTGCTTCCACGTATATGGATGGCCCAAAAAAACATCATAGAAATCCAGTCGGGAAACATCACATAATATCTCATCCTTGAAGGGTTGGATTCCATATGATGATCGACACTGCTCACTAACACAAATGTATCATCCCTCATGAAGCCACCCGATGTTGTATGGATGCGGGTGTGGTGTTGTCGACAATCCCAACTATTTGACGACCTCTATTGAGATGAGGTTCTACTGGCTTCCGCTATAAACAATGAAATACAACGGGGTTCCCTTCACCCACATCTGTGAATGAAAGAGGAATAGGTGGGGTCTATTTGTTCTTCTAGTTGAATTGTTGTGGTCGTGACCATAGTGGTGGGGTCTGCGTCATTGATCTGTCTTCTTCCATAATTTTATGAATCAGACTCTGAATCAATGTTCGTCTACTTGTCTTTGATCTCAACCACTAACCATTGTTTTGAGCCAATTAGAATAGGTGGGTGGCAACCGATAGGTGGGTTGTCTTGTGAAACATATTGTAATTGGAGCTATGCTCATTTGGAGGTTGCCCCCTCTAAAGAGAAGTGAACATTGCTTTTATAAATAAAAGTATTACTAATTGTGTTTCCTATATTTTTTTTTTCTCTAATAAAGAACACCAGAATATATGAAATCTCAATTACCATTACATTTTAATATCTTCTTTTTTTCTATGAATCTTTTGTTTTTCCTATCAAGAACACCACATTATATAAAATCATGAAAAAAAACATGATTGAAAACTATTTTTTAATGACAGAGAAATACAATATACATTAATATATATGATTAAATTTGTATTTACAAATGTAATTTCTATTCACTCTATGAATAGTAATACTTTATTTAAGATAGATATTGAAATATTTTAATTTTGGCCCACATTCAATTAAACATCTCTCTTATACGAGGATGCAAAAAACACAAGCCCTATGGGATGGCACAATTGATGAGACATGCCTACACTCCTTCGGTATTGTACAGGGATATGGGGGAGGTCTTAGGGTTTATCCTCTTTACCATCGACAAAACACGGAGAAGTATTTAAAATGAATATTTTATTTATGGCCGACACTGAATTACATATTTATGTAAAAAACAACTATCGATGTAATAATACATTTTCCATTTTCAATTACTATATATACTTATGGTTGATAAAATTATTTTGTGATATCCCTCATATTCAATATCCCTGTGAATTGCGGAAAATGCCTTACCACTGAGTGACCCTTCTACCTCGAGGAAGAATAACTTCGGTTTTGTCGATTGCGAAAAGGCGTTTCGTCTCAGACCATTCTGTTGAGAGTTTATATCTATTATACGAAGTGCAGACATATTAGGGAAAGAGTATTTTTTAGAAACGTTTGCTAGCAGTTTGATAGTTGTGGAGCAGAAGACACAGAAGCATTGACTACAGGATAGAAGAACATGGAATCAAAAGATCAAGGAATGGACTTGTCGTCGACGAATCGAAGGGAGGAAGAGAACTTCGTGGAGGACTTGACTGTGGAAGACACACAGATGATTCTAAATGTCTTAACCCGTGAGCAACTGATCGATCTTGTGCAGGAGTCAGCGACTAAACATCGCTACGTTCGGGATCAGGTGCGGTCCACCGCTGTAAAGAACAATTTGCTCAGAAGACTATTTGTTCGGGGACTCGGCTTGGAGACAAATGCACAGTCCCTCCGCGCTATCTTCTCCCCTTTCGGTGAATTGGATGAGAGCATCGTGGTCATGGAGAGAATATTATTATTTGTATCGGAGTGGGTAAATTATAAAAATTATGAGGCTAGATAAAAGAAATTTGAAAATTCAGTATGGACAGAGTCAGATTCATGAGTAACGTTTCTTAGATGTTTTTTTGGGTGTGTTACATGCTCTCTCAAGGATCATCTGGTCATGGCTAAAAACATGATGAAGTAGAAAGTTGATGATTATCATTACGAAATATACGTTGATGAAAGGGATTATGTTTTCATCCATATACAACCTTATAACATGACCTCACTTAAAGACAAGCACCACTCGAACTTTTGATCCGAATTATTTTTGTCATGAAATGAGAGTGGAGATATAACGCTAAAATATACATAGATATTGCAAGAGAGCCAATAATATAACATAGATATATAGATATATAGGATATATAGATATATAGGATATATACAAAGAATCATAGATTTAAAGTAATACATAATCTCTATTAATGAGTGAAATGTACATAACTGTAGAAATACAGAGTGAAAGACTCGTTAGAATGGTGGCAACTTATCTTTGAGAATAGATGTGACGGATACTCGCATTCGCAATAAGATGATTGTTACAATGAGGCTCTAAAGTCATTTTTAATATAAATAAAATACAAAACCCTAACCCCGAAAGATGAAAATCCAATCATTTTGTGGACCTCGTTTTGGGTAGTTTTGGTGTATCAATTTCGTGGGCACATAACTTTGGCATGCGATGTTCATTTGGGGTGCACGGTAGCTTGTTGGAAATGTATCACTAAGTAGATTTATTTTGGGGTCTCAATCAGAGCCTTTGGGTATCATTAAGGTGCTCAATCTGGAAAAACCTTCATTTATGCTCTTAAAATGGCCCTCGAAGTTTAGGAACCGAAAAACTTATAAAAATATTAAATTTCTAGAAGACTGTTTTGAGAAAATTGGAATAGGTAGGTGGACACTAATATCCATCTAGATCAATCCCCCCTCCTTGATAAGAAATTGTCTCCATTGCGTTGAATTCTCAGGGGAGACGAAAAAGCGTTTGTTGAATCTACATCTTGATGAACTTCTTGCCTTGTTGGAGAAGTTGCGTTGCTTAGCCTGTTGAAGGTTGTCATGAACTTGTGGCTGGAAGGGTTGGACCTTTTTAACGAGTCTGGATATATGAGAAGACTGTGTACATAAGGAATATTTTTTCTTTTCTTCAATCTTTTCTACCTGCTTCTGTTGTATAGAAGGTGCTTGGACCGAGGCTGCAATGGTTGCAATGTTTTTCTATTYATTGTTTGAAGAGACTATGAAGAACCTAAATTTTGTAGTATGAGATACTACCTTGCGACACTGTTTAGGTGGGACAATAGTTGGAACTACCTCTAGTATCCTATAGAGATGAACCCGAGAGTAACAATGACATTACGGAGTCGAGACTCATAAATAACATGGTGCTTCCACATATATGGATGGCCCAAAAAAACATCATAGAAATCCAGTCGGGAAACATCACATAATACCTCATCCTTGAAGGGTTGGATTCCATATGATGATCGACACTACTCACTAACACAAATGTATCGTCCCTCATGAAGCCACCCGATGTTGTATGGATGCGGGTGTGGTGTTGTCGACAATCCCAACTATTTGACGACCTCTATTGAGATGAGGTTCTACTGGCTTCCGCTATAAACAATGAAATACAACGGGGTTTCCTTCACCCACATCTCTGAATGAAAGAGGAATAGGTGGGGTCTATTTGTTCTTCTAGTTGAATTGTTGTGGTCGTGACCATAGTGGTGGGGTCTGCGTCATTAATCTGTCTTCTTCCATTATTTTATGAATCAGACTCTGAATCATTGTTCGTCTACTTGTCTTTGATCTCAACCACTAACCATTGTTTTGAGCCAATTAGAATAGGTGGGTGGCAACCGATAGGTGGGTTGTCTTGTGAAACATATTGTAATTGGAGCTATGCTCATTTGGAGTTTGCCCCCTCTAAAGGGAAGTGAACATTGCTTTTATCAATAAAAGTATTACTAATTGTGTTTGCTATATTTTTTCTATGAAATATATGAAATCTCAATTACCATTACATTTTAATATCTTCTTTTTTTCTATGAATCTTTTGTTTTTCCTATTAAGAACACCACATTATATAAAATCATGAAAAAAAACATGATTGAAAACTATTTTTTAATGACAGAGAAATACAATATACATTAATATATATGATTAAATTTGTATTTACAAATGTAATTTCCATTCACTCTATGAATAGTAATACTATATTTAAGATAGATATTGAAATATTTTAATTTTGGCCCACATTCAATTAAACATCTCTCTTATACGAGGATGTAAAAAACACAAGCCCTATGAGATGGCACAATTGATGAGACCTGCCTACACTCCTTTGGTATTGTACAGGGATATGGGGGAGGTCTTAGGGTTTATCCTCTTTACCATCGACAAAACACGGAGAAGTATTCAAAATGAATATTTTATTTATGGCCGACACTGAATTACATATTTATGTAAAAAACAACTATCGATGTAATAATACATTTTCCATTTTCAATTACTATATATAGTTATGGTTGATAAAATTAGTTTGTAGATATCCCTCATATTCAATATCCCTGTGAATTGCGGAAAATGCCTTACCACTGAGTGACCCTTCTACCTCGAGGAAGAATAACAGCGGTTTTGTCGATTGCGAAAAGACGTTTCGTCTCAGACCATTCTTATACGAAGTGCAGACATATTAGGGAAAGAGTATTTTCTAGAAACATTTGCTAGCAGTTTGATAGTTGTGGAGCAGAAGACACAGAAGCATTGACTACAGGATAGAAGAACATGGAATCAAAAGATCAAGGAATGGACTTGTCGTCGACGAATCGAAGGGAGGAAGAGAACTTCGTGGAGGACTTGACTGTGGAAGACACACRGATGATTCTAAATGTCTTAACCCGTGAGCAACTGATCGAKCTTGTGCAGGAGTCAGCGACTAAACATCGCTACGTTCGGGATCAGGTGCGGTCCACCGCTGTAAAGAACAMTTTGCTCAGAAGACTATTTGTTCGGGGACTCGGCTTGGAGACAAATGCACAGTCCCTCCGCGCTATCTTCTCCCCTTTCGGTGAATTGAATGAAAGCATCGTGAAAATGGACAAGAAAACAAGGAAGAGTAAGGGATACGGCTTCGTCACCTTCAAGCACGTTAACGATGCCCTCAAAGCCCTGAAGGAGCCCAGCAAAASGATCGACGGCCTCGTGACCGTGACCCAATTTGCCATCGCCAAGGASCACCCCTCCCAGCCRCAGGCGGATTTGAATGAACGGAAGATTTACGTGGGCAACGTTCCGGTAGAAATGGAGGCCGGTCATCTTCTCACCTTGTTTTCGCAGTACGGAGAGATCGAAGAGGGGCCGCTAGGGTTTGATAAGCAGTCGGGCCGGTGGAATGGATACGCTATTTTTATTTACAAGACAGTGGAGGCGGCCAAGCGTGCGCTAGAGGAGCCCCTGAAGACGATCGACGACGGGCATGTGTTGTCCTGCAAACTGGCCAATATCAGACGGATGCCGACGCCCAATCGTGTCAACTCGCTGACTACAACCAATGGTTTTGGTAATCCTGTTTCAGGGGTTAATCAGAGTCGGAATCCATCGGGTGTAACGGCACAACAAGGTTGGAGTGAACAGATATATAATGGAAATAATGTTGTCTATTACATGAATCCAATACCTTCCTTGTATCTGTATGGCGTTCCCGAAGGATATTTGTATACCGATGGAGTTCAGCCGACTTCAGGCGCTTCTCAATCGCTGTCGAGTGGATTTGCCGACGGTAGCCGTTACCCCTACTTTCCAGATCAGTCTCAACATCAAGAGTAGGACAGTGGCGGGCAACGGAAGCCTCTCATAGTTTGTGGATGTACATTAGAGACTAGATAATAGCGTTACTCTCAATGGCAGGAAATAGCGTTGACTAGGCATGATAATAGCAACAGGCATGATAATAGCGTTGACTAGGCATGATAATAGGCAGGATGTATTTAGTTTGTGGATGTACATTAGAGACTAGATAATAATAGCGTTGACTAGGCATCTTCTTTACCCAACTCAGCTTACAAGGAAGTCCATTTGGGGCTGCAACCTCCATTTGGGGGTGCAACATCAACATGAAATTGATTTTTTTTTTTTCATATAAATCAGAGCTACTTACCTCATGTATTTTCCAATATCATATATAACTTGTTTGRCATTGTTGTCAAATTCGTTTGGGATAGATAGAGGTAGAACATACTGTAACAATAAAAACAAATCATTACTTGTTTCAAAACTTGATAAAGAAAACAAAAATCTCAAAAAATGTATACAGACAATATATAAATATGAATACTAAAATTGTTAATTACCTTAATGAATGTATGCCAATCATGTGTTTTTACCACACCAAATTCACTTTTCTTTGTTAAGATATTTTTTATGTTTGAACAAAAACCTCTGGGAAATTTAATTCTTTGAATGACCTCTTTTACATCATTGCTTTTACGCTTTGTTAATAACCATGGAAGGTTATTTTGGTCTCCATCACTATTTGATCGGATCAGACTTCTCATTGCATGATTGGCTTCTTGAATGTCATTACAAATTTTCACATCTTTTTCTTTACCCCCTGCCATCTATGATTCTCCATAATGTTTCTATCACAATCTTCCTGATATGCATTGTATCAAACAAATGAGCCATTTTAATCTCCTCATAGTAAGGAACCCTCATAAATTAAGTGGGATAACATTTCATTCCTTGTGGAATCCCATTATTACTACCTTCACATGACGATATTTATGAAGCATAAAAAAATCAAAATACTATTTATCAAATGAGGTAAAATAAATTGAACGTCGAGGGTAAAATTATGAAGAGGGGTAACACTTTTGCTTGTTTTGTTAGAATTTTTTTATATTTTAACAGGTTCTTCAACTTTCAGTAAAAAAAAAGTATTTTTTTGTTTAGAATTTTACTTGACTGTAAAAACAAAACTTGTGAAGAATTTTACTTGAATTTTCTTTTATTGAGATTTGATATTTCAATTTGACAATTGTTTGACAGTATGTTCCTTAAAAATGAAGGGAAAGATAATGAGTCATTCCTCTCACCCCCCCTCCCAATGTATCCATTATTAAACTTTTGTTTTTGACAAATGAAATATACTGCAACAATCTACAAATAATCTA
>JASDQU010014456.1:93275-107120 GCA_032191745.1 Picea mariana
ACATCTCATCCCTTTTGAACTGCATTGATGTAATCAATTCTCTCCATTTCTTGGTGGGCCTTCTCGTACCATCTTTCCATGTCTTTTCAAGTCGCTAGCACCATAAGGGTGTCTTCTTGGAAGTCTGCTATCCCTGTTGTGAAAAGGTGGTGTTCATTCGTGAATTTGTCATAGGCATCTTGGAACTCACTTCTCAAAAACACAGTGGCTTGTGTGGAGTCCTGATAGTATTTCTCCAAATGGCACAAATGCTCCAACTCCTTTAGTGTAGCGGCCAACTCCTCTTCACATTTTCTTGCTCTATCCAGGGTGGCATCTATGATAGCTATCCCTGCGTCTATAAGCTAATATGTCTTGGTGTGATCTGTGTTGATCAATTTTTCCTTTTTGGTGATGAGGATAGAACTATCCAATGTAATCCTCCTCTTCTTAGTGGTTCTCTTCATGATGGATTTCCTCTTTCGTTCGTAGGCAATTTCTTGTATATCAGAGACCTCATCAATGGGTTCAAATATTTGTTGTTCTCCCCAAGTTAGAGTGTTTCCTAGGCTCTCGACTATGTATATTTGTTCTAGGTTGGGTTCCTAAACCTTTTATATATGTCCCGATGTCTCGACTTCTAGTTGTTGCTCATCGGTTGGTAAGGTATCGGCCAAAATTGAGGAACCAGGGGCAGGTTCGGTACTTACTTCATAATTGGCTATTGAAATGTCGATTTCTTGTTGTGGAATTTCTTCTTCTTGTCCGCCTGATCCTCGCTCATTCCTCGACCTGTCCATTGGGGTTCCCAATATGTCGAGTGGCTCAGCGTCTAAGGCACTTTCTACCTCATGCTTTCTCTATGAACAACTCTGAACTGGAGCATCAAGACCTGGGGTAGATTCTCTCTTAGGTTCTTTCTCCTCTATAATCTGCAATGGAATCACTAGAGACACCTTCGAACTTTCATCATCGTCATATATGGTTATCAAATTGAACAATGGATTTGGTACACTTATTCTCCCTGATGTCCTCGCTATCTCGAGCTGGGTTGAAATTTCCCTTGGTGATCTGATCTGTGGTGGTGGACCTTCAGGGTTTTTTGAATCGATGATTTCTTCAAGTTGCATCGGCTCTAGGCCACTTGGTTCTCCTCAGCTTTCAATTGGGTGATCAGTGGTAATCCATACCATTTATATCAGATCATGGTCATTTTTCAATTGATCAATGATTCTGTGTGCTCCTTATAGCAAGATTAATCCCCTTCTCTATGCCTATGTCGTCTTTGTCGCTTTGATTTCTTCCCTTGATCTGAGGGCCTCTTGAGCCAACTGCTCTATTGTTTCCAACTATCCAGCCATGCTCATGGCCTTGAATTTGGTCATATTTGAGTTGGCCATTCTCTGTACCACCTTGTCCCAGTCCTGGGCGCACTCTGTGAAAATTTCATCCTCAAACTTATCATGAGTGTACGACCAACAAGATGATACCTGTGAAGCATGTTGGAGGACCATGCATTTAGGTTCATTCTTACAGAATCGGCCTGTCGAGAATCTGAAATTAAGTTGGCTCAACCCTTCTTGTTTGGCTTGAGCAGTATCCTTTACCCGTTAAAACCCCACATGGAAACAGTAGGTCATGAAATCTTGCTTCTTGTCCTTGACTAATGTGGCATTATATCCCTTCAAGATAGTCTTATAGCATATTTCTCCCACAATGAGTTGGTCTTGGACATGAGCGGGTAGGAGATGTGGTCCTCCGGTGGCCCTGAACACCCTGATTTAGGTTGAACATTTGTCTAAATGCCAATGGCCCACCTTTGCTACCATTTTCTTGGTTGTTGTTGATAATCTTGGACATTCCTTCTTAAAAATAATAAAATGAATGCGGGCGATGAATTCATCGCAGATGAGTGCGTCATATTTTTTGTACCTATTCTCCCATAGTATGTTGAAGTAGACATGGACTGGGAGCTCCACAACATGCCAACTTAAATTCATGYCGAAGAAGACATTCCTTGTGCAGATGACATCAGGAATGTACGAGGCCATGTATAAAGTGGGTGCTTCCCCTTCTTTCAATGTCTGAGCCTATTGTACAAAGATGCTCAATTTTTTAGAAATTATTTCTMCCSAATTGAAGTTTCTCCCAAAGATCGCCACTGTGTATGCCAAAGGCATCCATGCCTCAAAAAAATTGGAGCAGTCCTTTTCTCCATATAGTTGGCAGATGAGAGCCATCAAATAGATGTATGGATCTCTYAGGTTAACTATCCCATACCAGCCATTGCTCTGGTTGGTAAACTTCTTGTCCTCCTTCCACCATGAGGCCATCAACTAGTTGGTGTCATGGAATTCATATAACTTCACCACGAAGTCTGTGTTTAGCTACTCCTCTGGGTCCCTGAGCTTGTAGTATTTCTGGACTTATGTCAGGAGGAACACTCTGACACACCCACCATTCTCATCGTTTATCAAGCACTTATGCCCATCCGTATCATCGATTAGCCATTTCATAACCTCTATGCAAGGGAAAACCGGGGTTTTGTTGGACACCATGTGTATATACGACCATCAGATGTTCAAGAACACCTAGTCATTAAGAGTCCTTACATATGGGTCGTTGTGTGGGATATACTTTGGGTATTCCTCCTAGCTAATTTTGTTGAAGAGGTCCCCCCACTGTGGGAGCATTACTTTGGATCTGGTGCTTTCTTATGTATCACCTAAGGCCGAAGGAAAGACCAAATATTTCTTTGTTAATGTCTTAATGACAAGCTCCACCCTGGGAGCATAATCCAACTACCTCGCAGTCCTCGGAGAGGAACCTTCATGTCTTTTAGCTTATTTTAGCTTGGGTTCTCTTAGTGAGCATCTTTTGGTTGKCTTTCTTGGCGGGATCTTACTTGTAGATAGAACATAGTTTAGAGACTGTGCCAGAAAATCGGATGCATATATAAATTACGACCAACGAATCGAAAATATTGAACACATACCTCTATAGCTTGTTTAACCTGGTTTTGATAATCTGAGGGTTAGTACAGTCTTGAGACGCTCTTTTTTCTCCTTCAGATGCTATRGAATTCAAAATTGTGCGCARAATGAATTTGTTCAAAACCGTTCTAGAGATTTAAACCAGGATGAACTTACCTTGTTGCATCATCCATTCAATTTGGTTTATGAGTGTAATTTCATTAAATCTGTCATCAGATCTTCAAGGATGTTTAAAATTAAATTCATCGCAGGTTGGCGGTGCGGGTGTAGGTGGTAATGTGGCCTATCGACAATTTCAAATTGTTTTTTTCAATCGACGCATGAGGTAGAAACAAATGCGGGATCAATCATTAACTGGTCTATTAAATGCCCAAATCTGATCGTATCTTATGCCGCAAACATCCCATCATTTCGCTAGTCCAGTTGGTGGGTCGGGGTCTGGGTTCTATTTCGAACACTTTCTGTTGATATATTCTTGCAAAATCTCCGACGTCGATTGATCTTGACGTACAAAGATGACGTGGAAAAGCTGACTAGGAGTTGTGACTAGGACCCAGGGAACCTTAATATGACTCGGGATGAAACTAGGCCGTACGACCCCCCTACATGGTAAATACATGTGGAATTCAAGATCAGTGACTTCATCTGCTCATGTTAATTGGAATAGGGAATTTATTTAAGCTATATGTTCTAAAACCCAATCCTATCTTATCGACACCGAAAAGTATCAAGAATCGGTGATTGACGATAAACCTACCCAAGTTCTCTCGGATCGACTCTCTCAAAAATATCCCAATGCCAAAAACGCATCGGGGATCAACGATCAGCGATATGCTTGTCACAGACATAAATGATGGTTTTAACCTTTCTAGATTTCCCTGACCTTGATGAAATGCATCGGTCATCAACAATCAGTGATTTCTTTATGACTTTTGTCAAATTCTATCCCTCCTATATTTTGTCGATGTTGAAGGGGATCGACTATCTCTTGAAACTTCATGCGAATAACTTATGAAAACCAACTCTTCCTTTTTTCGATGCCAATGGGGATCGACGCTCGACGACTTTTGTAATTGTAGTTCCTTTACTTGGTTGAATTTTTCTGACGCCGAAACTGAGTGCGTTAGGTGTCGTGTTAGTTGTCGATTCTCAATTTGGGTGTCAAGTTATTTTTAGACATGATGTTTCACAAGTTCAAATAGATCCAATTTGATGATAAGAGTCATGAAAAAAAAACAAAGATAAATAATTTCCCAAAGTGAAATCGATTCAGACAGTGAAGAAAACAAGTGGTACTCAAAAAGTGATAAAATTTCATAAGGATTTTAGGGTGTGTTGAGTGCTCAACATATGTGTATGTAACCTCTATGCTTTTATTGCTTATGTGATGGACTACTAGTAACATTCCCTACTTTTACCTAGATTACAACATTGGTTCCGTTGCTGGTAATTTTGAACCTGGGAATGCATAAGATCACATAGATGATAACTTTACAAGAAATACGTGAATGGTGGGAGCGAAAAATTGAAAAATACATCAATAATTACGCAAGAAGGAAAAACCTCATGCTAGCAAAAGAAATATCGTGATTTTTCTCAGAGACTCGTGAACAATTATTAGAGGATATCCGAGAATCCATATTCGAGTACATTAACAAATTTAGTAATGTGTAAATTAACTTTCGATGAAAGTTTAATGCTCAATATTACAAACAGAGGACGAACAATTTTGCACGAGTGGGTTGAAATAATTGTTGAATATTATATAATATACCAAGCCATTGAGGATCAAACTTCCCTCTACACAATTAAAGAAAAAATCTACACCGACCTACACAAAGGATTTTTGTGCATCGTCCCAAGACTACTCCATAAATTTCTTCTCGACAAAGGAGTTAGTAACATTGTTGAGTACCGACCTCGACTAAGAATACCACTACTGAATAGTAACTTGGAAGAAAAAGACGAGAAGTGGGAATAATTTCTAGAAGCAAAGTGCAAGGATATAAAAGAAGCTTGGGGCTATTTTCTGAGCCAATAAATATGGCCATCATCGCCAACTTTGAGTAATTCGGGATGATGATAGGGAGCCGGTTAATCTGTGAGATGCCATAAGAAAAATGAGATCATACCAAAGTTCGTTCGACTGGAGAATAAATTCCTTCGAGAGGAAATCCAATTTATAAGAAAACGAACGACATCCAAATATTGGAACGGTACAAGAGGCAAAAGAAAAGAGAAGAGATCCATAATATGTGGAAAAATAGGAATTCAAATAGAAAAATAGTCGGGGAGGATAATCCTGATAGAGCACCTGAGCAGTCTGAGTTTGACGGGAATCGACCATGTTTGGATATCACAATAGCCACAACGACCCCCGATAGTAATGAAGTGCATTTGATAGAGGCTAGAATGGGCAACCATCAACTTGAATACCAACCAAAGAGTATGGATTATGAAAACTTAGGACCTGAAATATACACTCCTCTTGTTCAAGTAACTAGCCCTCGAATAAAATAATTCCTCCAGTAGAGGCTTTAGATCAATGGACAATTCACAAGGCTATGGTATAGAACTAACGAGCACATAAATATACACGATACACTCATATTCAAGCTATAAATAAACCTAAATAAATTCAATAACATAATCATCCACATCAAGGATCTCACGGAGCCGAACCCCCTACTAGATTTCGTATCAAAGGAGCATAATAATTTAGTATAGTATAGCCATGAACCGACACATTCGTTGGAATGACATATCATCAAGTATAAAGACCAAAGTTTTCAAACTAGAAAAATAAATCCCAAAGAAAATAAGGAACAATTACTTCTCCAACACTATCCGACAAAAGACCGATTGACATATGAGTCGACACAACAACAAGTGACTAAAAGTCTGACATCCCAGTCGAAACTTTTGATAAATAAAACATTACAAAAGTCTATTTTTCTTAAAAATAAAACAACAATGGGACTAAATCATATTCCCATTTATGAGGGAGATGAGGATCCAAAAATAAATTGGTTCGTATGTGAACAATTATGGGATGCAACAAACATCACATATGAGGATTAAAAAATGGTACAATTTGGTGCATCTCTTCGACACCGTACTCTTACATGTTTATGAATTATACATAGAATCAAAATTGCTCGAAATCATACATAAAGAACAACTTCCTATCATTATTCAAAGTCCAAGATGTTGCACATTTGGTTGCACAAAAAATTAAAGAGATAAAGAAAAGACCAGGAGAGTCGGTTTGTGAATATGACAAAAGATTTAAATATCTCCTTATCCAAATCCCATGTCGATCAGATACAACTCCGAGTCGACTCTATATAATTTGTAGATAGAAAATTATGAAGCACATTAAAAATACTATTGGTCCATTGAATCCATTCCAATAAAACTTCCAAGAACATGTTTTTCAATCCAAGTAGTACCCATAGTATATGAATTATACATAGAATCAAAATCGGTTGAAATCAGACATAAATAACAACTTCCTATCATTCTTCAAAGTCCAATATGTTGCGCATTTGGTTGCACCGAAACTTAAAGATATAAAACAAAGACCAAGAGATTTGGTTTGTGAATATGACAAAAAAATTAAATATCTCCTTATCCAAATCCCGTCGACCATAATCAAAACTTACTAGTATAATGGTATGTAGTTGGATTACTCCAGCAAATTTGAACACCATTGCGCCTATATGATATAAACACATGAAAATATGCACTTTAGAAAGCACAACACGTTGAATTAGATGATGAAGTCCCACCAACTTCTTCGACAATAGAAAAAAGGCTAGAGGAAAATCTAGAACAACTACACTAGACTATCAAAAACTTGACTTTAAGAAGAAATCAGATTTGTTGTATTGTATGCATAGAAGAAAGTCACACAAAAGACACCTACAGTCTCAATGATCAAGTGACAGGAATAGTAGACACATGGTGAGTGTAAGCCGAGACATATTGCAATATATGTGAAGCTTTGACCAACCATACTGTGCAAGATTGTCTGCATAACTTGAAAAACACCAAATGGTGCCATATTTGTGAATCTCATAACCATAGAACATCCAAATGTTGATTAAAAGCAAAAAATTGAACAAATGTGCACAAAATTGACCATATAGAAGAAACCGACCATAATAATGACTATGGAAGAATAAATGACGATTATGGTCAAGGTCGAGGCAGTTTTCAGGGTCGCGGTCGAAGTGGAGGTAGAGGTTGACCTTATTGTTTCAACTGTTGGAAAGAATATCACATCATCCCTAACTACCCAATAAAATATCTAGTTGACTTAAAATTTTGCAACATATGCAGTGTCAACAATCACTCACTCAAGGATTGTTCGATAGTACTTGATAAAATAATGAAAAAAAATACTGTGAACCTCATCCATAGAGTCCCAAAAGAAGAAGTATTAAAATCAAAGAATATACATGTTGTTACAATATTAGGATTAGGATGGGATATTAATAAAACTCCATCACAAAATTGACAAACATGGAACTCCAGTCCATTCCCAAATCCTGACAAAGAAGAGAAAATCATGATGGAAGCACTCAAGTTCTTTAAAAATACTAATCAAGAACATCAAAATAGAGGAAAACAAAATAAATATATAGTACAATAATTTATACAACTCCTAAAAGAAAATCACTCAGTCAATTGGTTGTTGAACCTTCTTAACATCCTAAGAGAATATAAAGAGGGACATAGACCATCCAAATATGTCAGACAACTATCATATAAGCATAAAGATTACAACCGACAGGTTGACTTGGAAATCAACGGGGTAATGATTGAACATGTAGTCGTCGATTTCATATCACTAATAAATATCTTTCCTTGAGACACACACATACAATTGGGCCGACCTTCATTATCACCGACAATGAAATACCTCAAACTTTCCTACCAAATATTAATAGAACCTATCGACATACTCAGAAATGTGGGAACACAAATTATGGGTATACCAACACCATTTGAATTTTAGGTAATCGAACTAGCTGAAGGAATTCCTACTTGATGAGACTTCTATGGTGAGGAGTGTTTTTAGGTGTGTTTGGAGAGACCACAGTATTGTCAATGGATTGTCGACGTTTCAGATCCATATCAGGATCCATCATCAGGACAAGAAGCCTAGGTTCTAATTAGAGGGAAGAGTTGGTTATAAATACTGAAACTAAGTGTGCGGGGGGAATTATGTGTTGGATGGAGTTTTATGGTGAGGATTGTATTAGGTTTAATTAGGGATTTTTATTTTTATTATATTTTATTAATTTTTAATTGTTTAATTTTTTTTATTAAAATGTTTATTAAGATTTATTAAGGTTATTTTAATTAAATCGATTAATATGAGTGAATCAATTAATTTAAGGTTTATTACGGCTCATTTAGGGGGTTTCTTATAAATTATTTAAATTTTTATTAAAATCTATTAATTAAAAGTTTTTGAAGGTGGTTTTAGGCTTTAAGGTGTAGAATTGTTTTAGAATTAATTTAGTGTTTTTAGGTGTGCTTGTTTATTTTGATTAGTTGTTAATAAGTTAAGTAAAAGAATAAGAATTCCTACTTATCCAACACTTGTCGGTTGACCATGGGGACAACAAATAAAAGCCAATATCTCCCTTGAAAGGGGTAGAATCGAGATAAAATGGAGCGGTAGAAAAATAATTATCTCCCTGGACCCTAAATAAGGGGAACCGTGGATGGATTCATGGGACAAAGATCAAGAATCTTAAAKTTTTTACCAAATAATCCATGAACAGAGAGATTATGTCAACCAGATGCGTAAGGAGAAATTTTAACAAAATATCCCCTATCGGTTAGACACAACTCCAATTCGGATTTATWTAATTTGTAGATAGAAAATTATGAAGCACATTAAAAATAATGTTGGTCCATTGAATCCATTCCAATAAAACATCCAAGAACATGTTTTTCAATCCAATAAGTACCCATAGTATATGAGAAAAGGCTCCAACAAAAACCCACTCTAATCTCGAAGGACAATAGGATGAAAAATCCAYTGCTCTATAATGAATGGAACACACCATCAAYACACGTTGAAGAAGTTTCTAAATTTGTGGGAGAATAGGGAAGAAACCAAAGCTTGGTGGAAACTTTCAYAGGCTAAGATGGAAKATGGTGGAAAATGCATTCCCCAAGACTACAAACATGGAAAACTGTGTCAACTTATTTTATAGAATGATTTGGAGAGAARAAGCTAACTAAAACCAYTGACATTCCCCTCTTCTGGAACACACTCACCGYTGTGAAAATGAATGATGCAAAATAGGCTATAGGGATGAAAGGGTATGGCCACATATGTTTCCAAATATGTTGGACAAAATACCAAACAAATGGTACAAAATTGAAGAAGTATGTGGTCACACACTCAACTGATCTAACATCAAAGAGAATTTATCAAAGAAATTTGAATTCACCCTGGAGGAGGAACACTTAAGAGAAGCATCCCAACAAATCAAAAGTTTTCTTGAAAAAATGACACTAGCCATGAAAAAAGAAAAAGGAAAATGATAGTCGACATAGGATTGAAATTGACATTCCACTTTATTTCAACGGAGAATAACGAAAGTACAACTACTCGACGAATCGACATGGAAAACAAAAGTTTTCCTGGCCAAATATTTTGATGGAGAAGTAGTCACCCAACCATGAAAAATTATATAAATTTAATTTTAAAAGTAACCAATGAAGAGAAGGATGATCCATAATAACCCAAATTTCCAGAAAGTTTCACTAAATTCGATGAAGGGGAATGACACCTTGACGAAGAAAAACCACCGGAATGGATGAATGTTGAGATAAAGACAAAGGAATTTAATATATCAAATGGAAATTGACCTAAGATGGAACGAATAGGTGATTATTGGTCGGAAAAGAAGACAACTGATATAGTCGACCTACTGAAGGAGTACCAAGATGTTTTTTCTCGAGACTATAAACACTTAAAAGGGCTTGTACAAGAAATGGGGGAAATGAAAATAGACCTTATCCCTAGGACAAAACCAATTAAAAAATGACCTTATAAACTAACACATAAATAAAAGTCGATCGTCCAGAAATAAATCGACGAAATGTTAGAAACAAACATTATATACCTGATCGACAAAGAAGAATGGTAAATTCCCATGGTGGTCTATCCAAAGAAGCATGACCCTAAAAAGATAATAATATGCATCGACTTTCGAGGACTCAATAAAATGACATTGACAGATCCATTCCCCACTCGATTTGCAGATGAAATAATCATTGAAGTCGTGGGACATGAATGGTATTCCTTTACATACGAGTTCTCAGGATACAACCAAGTACCCATAGCCAAAGAAGACCAACCAAAGACACCATTTGTATCCAAATTTGGCTCCTTTTCCTATAGGGTAATGCCATTTGGGCTAAAGAATTCCCCTACAATACTTTCAAGGATAGTGGTGAAGGCATTTCAAGAATACACTTACGAGATGATGGTTGTCTATTTCAAGGATTAGACCATATATATCTTATTTAAAAACCACATACAATGGCTTAGGTTAATTCTTGAAAGATGCATATAAATTCAATTGTCCCTAAATATTAAGAAATGTATATTTTCCACCCCAATTGGAATCCTCTTAGGACATGTCGTATGCAAGGATGGTGTGAAGGTATATATGGAAAAAATTAAAATCATCCTCAAATTAAAACCACATGTCAATCAAAAGCAGATACAAATATTCCTGGGGAATATTGGGTATTATAGAAAGTTCATATGCCATTATTCAGACATTAATATTTCAATGGATGAATTAATTCGAAAAGAAGTCAAATTCATATGGAGCCAAGACTATCATGAGTCATTTGAATTCTTAAAGAAAAAATTGGTTGAAGCCCCTATACTTAAATTTCCTGACCTATCAAGAATATTTCATGTACATGTCAATGCATCAAGTGTTGTTGTAGGATCGGTTCTTACACAACCATATGATGACACAATCGACCATCCTGATGTTTATGTCAATCAAAAGATAAATAAAGAAAAATGAAGTTATTCGACTACGGAAAGAGAATCCATGTCAATGATATTTTCATTTGCATAACTTATGACATTATTCCCTAGAGAACTCATTTACATTTTTCACAAATCACCAAGCCCTGAAGTATCTAGTTAATAAACCCGTGCATCATGGGAAAATATGTCGTTGGCTATTGTTATTTCAAGAATTCAAATTTGACGTAATAGTTCGACTAGGAAAAAACAATGTCAGTCCCGACCATCTGTCCCGAATAGAGATGAGGGAGGACCCGACTGACATAGAATACGACCTTCCAGATGCACATTTATTCCATATTGAAGCGGCCCCAAAATATCTTGAATAAATAACAAACTTTTTGGAAGAAGGGAAGGCACCTAAAGATATCCATGTAAATAAAAAGAAGGTCCTAGATCTAAAAGAAGTAGAATTCACTATCATGAATGGATATCTATATAAATTGTGTCTCGGCGACGTCTTGAGGATATGTGCCTTAGAGAATGAACGAGATAGCATAATTGATGAAGCACATGCAGAACCAACTGGAGGTCACTTCCAATCCGACACGATATCTCGATAGATACTCCAGGTGGGTATTTGGTGGTCGACCCTGCACAAATACTGTCGAGAACAAGTGAAAAAATGTGACAACTTCCAAAGAATGGGTCGAACTCTATGGAAAAATAAAATACCACTGTAGTCGATAAAATCTGGTTTACCATTTGAAATTTGGGACATCGACGTTGTTAGAACTTTTCCCCCAAAAGAAAAAAGAATAGGTGCAAAGTACATTATTATGGTAGTTGAGTATGTAATCAAGTGGGTAGAAGAAGATCTAGTCTATTCATGTACTAAAGAAGTTGCAAAAAAATTTATCTATGAGAATATAATAACAAGATTTGGATGTCCAACAACATTAATCAATGATCAAGGGATGCACTTTGTAAATGAGATGATCCAAGTCCTTCCCAAGAAATTTCTCATCGACCATAGAAAACAAACTACATACCATCCTCAAGCAAATGGTTCTGTTGAATCGTTCAATAAAACATTACACAAAGGACTTACCAAAATATGTGGAATGACAAGAATGAGTGGGATGATAAATTTCCTATAGTTCTATGGGAATATAGTTCTATATATAAGAGATCGACTAGATAAACCCCTTTTAAACTAGTCTATGGAAAAGAAGTTGTGATTCTGCTCCACTTTTGGGCCAACTTAGATAGGGTGTCATTTGTTTCCAATTTTGACCAAGGAAGAAGTTTGAATTATAGAATCTACCAGTTGAACAAACTTGAAGAAGGAAGGTTGATAGCAATACATCATCAATAAGTTCAAAAGAAACAACAAAAGTCTTGATATGATCAACATTTAAAGAAAAATGAAATGAATAATGGAGATTTGGTATTGTTATATGACAATCGAGTTAAAGGAAAACCGAGAAAATTAGAAACAACATGGATAGGACCATACATTATAGAAGACATCCGACCGACAGGAGCTGTAAAATTACGAACTTTGTTGGGCCATCCATTTAAAAAAAAAAATTAATGGAGCCCATATACAAAAATATAGTTCACATAACAATAATGAGCCCTTTTGGAAAAAACATCATTAAAATATGCCAACAGGGACCGACTAGAACTAAAAGATTATATGTAACAGTTTCGTCGAAGTCAAAAAATGTGAATTAATAACTTTCTTATTAAGTAAAAATCCTTTTACACTAATAAAATGAATTCACTTGTAAGAATTTAGGTATGAAAAACTGTTACAGAAAACTTAAGTATTAAATAAGTCCCAATCAACAAAGATTTTAGGGAAAAACTAGCAAAGAGAAGAATGGAGAGAGAAATAAGTCCCTGGTCAAGCCATAAAACTTTATAAGAAGGCATACAAAAATAGGAGTGACGTACAACTCCATCCCCAGATTTACGACAATTACTTATTAGACGACAACCGATCGAACAAGGAAGATCTCTATAAAGCGAGAGTAGAAAATTCAAATCAAGCAAGTGAGGATCAAAAGAGAGAATGCATCACATAATTAAGGGGGAGTAAAACACCTCAACATATCGGTTTAGAAATTACCAATATTATCGACCAAGAAAAAACAACATTAGAAAAACTGGGGGAATAAAATCAATAGGCGGGATGCTCATGTATCGACCGCAGATTAACACAGGGGACCCATTCGTTCTGGCACATGAAAAATATGACTATGAAAACTATGAATCAAGAGACGACTACATAATTAAACAAAAAAAATAAGGGATCGAAGGACAGTTAGAGACATTAATGATCGAAACGACACACAAGACGATTGTGCAGCCACTACAATAACTACAAACCAACGTGAAATGTATGACCATGAATTAGAAACCACCATAATTAACACCTATCAGGACTCACATGCATGCCAAATCATCATTGACATAGACATCCCCTCGCATGAGTCAACCAACCCATCAACAATTATGACCGAGGAACGTGAATCCATAGAATAGTTGGAAACATTTAATACAAACATGTTTCTCCTGCCTATAAATATTGAGGACGCCTATGAATTCGATTCATTGTTAGTTTATCCTCCACAACAAATTTTTGAGCCGACTGAGAATGCAAGTGAATCCAGTCTTCCTTCTGATTTTCTAAGTACAATCGAAATCAATTCAGAAATGTCAACAGAGCCAGACATCTTCCCACCAGCAAAAACCAACACAAGGTAAGGATAAAGAAGGGAACTCAACAAAATCCTCAGAGAAGGATGAGAAGAAGAAGTTTTCAATGATCATCCTCAAAACAAC
>JASDQU010014457.1:21727-33474 GCA_032191745.1 Picea mariana
GTTGGAATCAAATTGTAATCAAAATGAAATGATTTTCCATTGAAAAACAATTTAAGTATGCATGGACTTAACTTTCCATATGGAACTTAATGAACCAATTTGGAACATTTTCCAAAACTTAGGCTAAAATTCCCATGTAACCATTTTCTTGGAACATTATATTATTTTTTATATTAGCCCCTTTTTGGGCTTCCTAACCCCCTCACCTTTCCCTCTTGTGGATTCCTACCCCCCATACTCTTTCATCCTTTGGTCTACATCTGTGATGCTATTTTTATTAATATATGCGAGTGTCATTACAATGCACAATGCTAAGTTCACCTTCCTTTCAAAATACAGGATCTTCGTCCTAATATCACACATACATAAGCACTCTGGCCCCAAAAGATACCGACTCACCAACCTAAACGATCATATTTACAAATATACAATTACAAACTGGGGGTATTACAAGCATTGACATATATGCCACCAAGCCTAACACTACCTCATTATTGGTGACACTCTTTATGATCAATGGTTGGAATTGATTTTGCATCAATTCTTAGTTCATGAGGAAGTTAAGAAAGTCTTGAATGATTTTCACACTAGATCATGTGGTGGTCACCTTTTTGGGATGGAAACAACCCAAAGGAAATTAAACATAGGGTAATTTTATCCATCGATCTTTAAAGATTTCATCCAAGTGGTTAAAAAGTGTCACCCTTGTCATGTATTTACCAAGAATATGCATGCATTCCCTACACTATTGCACCCTATAATTGTTTTCGATCCCTTAACCAAGTGGGGAATATATTTTATGGCATGTCAGTCGGCCTCTAAAAATGGTCACAAGTCCATTATTGTAACTATTTACTACATCACTAAGTAGCCATAGGCTATGTAGAACTTCACAAATTATGGTAATAAAATGAAATTTTTTATATTCATTCACAACATTTCTAGGTTTGGTGTGCCTCAAGAGATCATTATAGATCATGGTACCTATTTTCAAAGTAAAATGATGATGAAATTAGCTGCTAAGTTTGGTTTTCATCAATAAGACACATCACCATACTATCCTCAAGCTAATGGTAAAGTCAAATTAATTAACAAGGTTTTGAAGACCATACTCTAGAGGGCTGCCAATGAAAAACATGACCAACTAGCATGTAATTCCTTTTTAGGATCTTTAGGCATACCAGACCTTGATCAAAACTACACCAATTTCACCACCTTCCATCTTGTTCATGGAGTGGAGGTAGTTCTCTTGATTCAATGTGAAATCCCTTCAGTGAAACATGTTATTGAGATATTACCCAATGTCTCCATCGAGGAATAAGACCTTGACATGCATCATTGGGATCTCTCTTTCACAAATGAGAACCATAAGAAGTGTTTCAAATGTTAATATAAAAATAATTTCCACCTTCACAAATTTTATAAAGGGAACTTGGTCTTGGTATATAATCAAGACCATAATAAATTAGGGGCATGGAAATTTGAACTTATATGGAATGACCTTGACGTTTTGTATCATATGGAATGACCATATACTAGAAACACTTTGACTCGACCCTTCAAGTCCATTTGGAGGCTATAACTTGAGCCATATACAAGCCTTGAGATCATTCATCATTGAGAGCAAAGACATTGGAGAAATTTCACTTCATATTGAGTCTGCATCCCTTTGTCCTTGAAAGTATGAACTTCTTTTGTGTTCATCCCCCAAGCTCTTCCTATCTTGAGAAGGAGAAACTCAATTACTCCTACTACTTGTGAGATTTCCTAGGTGGAGGGACTTAGTTTCTCGGTTTCAATATGTGCCGATACATAAGTTTTTCACCTATGTACTTCTATTGATTACATTAATAGAAATACTCTTTTCTCGTCCAATTATATGTTGCAAATTTTTTTATTACTTTCCATGGGCATATTTGTTATACATCTTAATGGATTATGYTATTTTGTATCCTAACATTTCATATAATTTCCATATGCTTGTGTATCTTGGATGTTGAGGACAAGTTTTAGGTATCAAGCATTGGATCGCRRGCTCAACTGTGGTCTTCTTYGGACATCCAGAAGAGGTAGGCTACTAGCATTCATTTTGTTAGAATTTCCATTTGTCTAGCATACTTGAGATTAGAGTTGATTTCTAGTCKTCTTTCCGTCTRTTGTGGTTTACCCCAATCCATAGAGAGATTTTCCTCATAAYAGAATTGGCAACTCCACTGGGGAATCTCCCTTTTTAGGTTATTTMGTGATTTTTCTCCTTTATTTATCTATGTTTTCCTGAGTTTCTATGTCACCTGTTGCTTGAMAGCCTCTGCTTTGCTTTGCATCTGAGTTTYTTTCCCTAAYCRTTTCCYAGTYAGTCTCTTTCTTGGCATTTGCGGGTTATCCCTTGACAGTCACATACATATGCATTATGTCTATGTTTAGGGAACATACATATGCTTTTGTTCCTTGCACAATCACATACACTATTTTCTAAGTCTTTTTGGCTAGGTTTAGTGTTTGCTGGGTGAGTTTTGTTGGTTGCTGAGACTTCTTGGGTTCTTATCCTGTCTGTTGAATGCCTACATAGTGATAGGAAGCTACACCATTGTTGATTTTTTTTTTAGGCAAAATCATTTCTTTTCATTTTTCTCATTTGTTTTCCTTGCATTCTGGTCTGGGTAGTCGCTTCTTGGTGTCCTTCTTGGATTGTATCCTTGTGCTTGCAGAAGAGTCTTCCCAAGAAGTTGTTTATTCAGTCCTTGCATTTTCATTTCCTTATATTGAAAATACATTTTTTTTTTCTTTTTTTTTTTCATTTTATCTAGAGAATTTGCACTTTTGTCTACATTACATTAGTTTTGGCATGTTAGGAAAGATTGCACTTCATTGCAATTGAAAGAGATTGCATCCCGTGCACAACATTTAGAAGCATACCATTTCTTTGAAAAATAAGACTAGTACTTAGCAGTGTTTTTACATTTTGTTCTTTCTTATATGCTGAGTCACAACACCATTAGTTTCATGACCGCACCTCTTGAGTAAGCAAAAGCTGCTAATACTAATGTTGAATAATTAAAATTGATTAGATTTTTTTTTTTCCAGGGTACACAAACAAGTTTAGGATCTAGGGCCTTGGAATAAGATTTTGTGAGTAAACTTCTCCAAGTCTATAAAACTCAACGTATGTGTCTAACAAGGGAGTGGTGAAACCCATTCTATAATTGGTGTCCTCGGGAGGCTTTGCTCACACCGGAGTTAAGCACAAGGTCACATGATGTTGGTTGTAGAAATAACCCTCTAATACCTTCCCAATGTCAGAGATATGTTTGGGGTTCTATTCGTATCTGGGGGTTTCTCTAGTGCCTTTACCTCCATGAGAGGTGGTGCTTTCGAGACTCCGGGCTTTGCTACCCTACCCATATGGTGGACCAGACCTATGACTACTTGCATGAGCATTGGTTATACTGTGGTGACTTTAGTTTCCTGATCTAGGTACCCACACATGTTGCTTGTAGGGGTTATTCTACAGGTAACTTGAGTGAGATAGGGATCATAAAACACACAAAATTTATGTAGGATTTTATCTCCAAAGGAATCTGATTGATTTCACTGTGAAGGCCACGAGGGTCCTTATAAATGATTTTCTTTACCTCCACTCTATTTTTTGGGAGTATCATCCCCTCCCGGGAGAGGAATAACTTCTTTAGTTTGGGAGGTCCCTTCAACCATCATATCCTGTTTGTGTGCATTGGCCTTTAGTTTTATTTAAGAATGTTCTCTTTTTATATTAGGTAGCCTTAGGATTTTGTTTTATGTTATGATTTCTGAGTCATCGGGGAGCAAGACCAGCCTCTACGCTGGTATCGTCGTCTTTTGAATCAAGTACTGTAGTTTGTTCTGATACTGAAGCCAACTGCTAAAAGGTGTAGAGTTAATAAATGTGGTACATACATCTCCTCCACTCAGACTCATGATAATCCTACCATGAGTATTGATTCATATATGAATGTTTCAGGAAGCCCTTCGACTCTAGCCTCCACTATGGTTAGTGAAGTCCCCTAGAATCCCTCATCATTGGTTACATGGATTCCAGAGACTCCCTCACTTAATGCTACCCAACCCATTGTTTTCTCTCATTCCATGGGGACAACCATTTTGTATTCTTGAGTAGTAAACCTAACTATAGTACTCATTCGATTCCTCTGGCCTCTAATCCTTCTGTTTTGGTATGGAAGATATGAATTCACAGTTGTCATCCTCCATTCCGACATCTAATGTAAATCCTAGTTTTGGGCCTAGGGCACATCACTTCCTTATACTCCTTTCTCATTTGGTGGGGGTCATATCCCTCAACCCACTCCCACAATAGGAGGTTGGAATCCTCCTTCCTATGGACCCAATCCTAGCTATAATTTTCAAGGGTGGAATCCACAAATGGGTGGTCCTTCTACTTCTTATATCTAGTCCGTCCATCCTTCTTCCACAATGCCTGTTCCTACGAATGATTAATTATGGAAAACCTTCCTCTAAACTCTGGTGTTTCATCAGGGGGAAGTCAATTTTATAGTATGGGCAACCCCCTACTTTGATTTCCTTCATTTAGGGGAAATATATATATCCTCACATGAGTAATCCATATCATGTTGCTTTCTCCTCGCAAGAAGCCCCCTCGATGATGATGCCCTCACAAAATTTTATGAATTAGTTGGGAGGAGGATACCATCCTACTAGATAGGGCCATGGTGTATAGCAGACCCCTTCTTGGCCCATGATCTCTCAAAACCAATATTTCCTTAGAGCATGGTCCCATACGTTGCAACCAAGGATCCCTTTTCTAGCCACATTGAATTTTACAGACTTGTCAAAATTGATGAATGACCCTGTGTGTCATGATCCATCATGGCCCCCCATTCCTTCCAAGCTTCCCTATGAAATTTTGAAGTTTGAGGGTAAGAGTAGTGAGGACCCAGGTGATCATTTGACTACCTTTCATTTATGGTGCTTGTCTAACTCCCTTAATGACGATTCTGTTCATTTGAGATTGTTTCAATGCAACCTTATGGGGGTTGTAGTGAAATGGTACATCGAGTTACCTGGGGGAACTTACCGAAATTTCAATGCATTGGTCTTAGTTTTTCTCAACCACTTTCAATTTTCAATTCGTTACAATGCCGACATAGAAATTTTATCGACTTTTCGTCAAGATAAAGCCACCCACATATTAGATCATATTCAAGAGTGGCATAGAAGGAAGCAGTTGATTAAAGCTCACATTCCTCCAGAGTTTCTATTTGAATGGTTCTTTAAGTCCCTATTGCCTTACATTTCAAAGGATGTTTCTACATTCAGAGTGACATCTGAGGAAGATGCCATCTCTAAATAACAACAATTATATCTTATAAATTCTCAATCTGGGATGCTCTACGAAATTATTTCTAACACACCATGGTTGAATTATGATCCTAGACAAAAGCCTGGCCCTCATGATGATGGAATCATAGGCTTTGCTAATGCTACATCTACAGACTAGGTGATGAACCAGATGAAAGATTTGTCTCTTAACCAGTCTGCACTAGGACAAGCTACGACTTCATTCTCATCCACCAAGTCGTCAGATGTACATTCTGTGTAGTCGACGAACCCAAAAGATAACCAACAACTCAGAGGGAACAAGAAGAAAAATCATAGTAATAATTGCAAGGGTGGGAATAATTATAATAATAAAACCAAGGACAACCATAATAATGATAAATCCAATAATAATGGTGGCGAGGGAAAGAAAGAAAAGAGGAAGGTGAAGTTTCCATGTAAACTTTGTAAAGAAGATCACCTTACCCACCTATGCCCCAAAATTGAGGAATCCTCGAGGCTCATAGAGAAAATGTCTGTTGTGTTGAATAATCCATTTCTACATAATAAAAAATATTACCTCGGGAGACTCCAACACCATAACTGCATCGAGTGGAGGTAAAAATCCCTTAGTGCATGATGGTGGCCATCAATGCATCAATATGGTTCAATATGATATTAGTGTAGCCACTAGGACTTAGGACAGTTCTTCACAACTTATTTTGGGTCTAGAGCCTCCCCCTCTATAAACACCTTTGCGGATCGATAAGACTGAACCTTCGCCTCACATTTTGAAAGGAGTCCTTAAGTTCTCTACTCACAATCCTAATGCCAGAGCCACATAAAATTACTCGATTTTCGAGGATTTGGGCCAAATACTGTGTGAGATGTTATCTTTTGAGGTACTCCAGATGTGTCCAACATAGAGTAATGCCCCTCGGTAATGAATCAGGGTTGTAAATCCTAGGAAGGCCCCCGCTATTAAGAGATAGGTGGAGAAACTACTTAACTCTAGCCTCATCTACCCAGTTCTCTTGATTGAATGGGTATCCAATATCGTTCCTGTAGATAAGAAGCAAGGAATTGTCCATGTATGTATGGATTTTAGAGACCTAAATAAAGCATGTTATAAATATAACTTCCCCACTCCCTTTATTGATCAGATTATTGATGAGTGTGTAGTAAGCAAAGTCTTTTATTTTATGGAACAAATTTTCATATTACAATCAAATTCAAATTAAACCCGAGGATCAACATACGACGACGTTCATTTTCCCTTGGGGTACATTTGCATACCAAAAAATTCCTTTTAGCCTTAAAAATTTCAGATAAACTTTTCAACGTGACATGATCTTCACGTTCCATGACCTTAATCATATAGTCAAAGCCTATCTAGATGATCTTGCTTCTCACTCTCACAAGAGGGTTGATCATCTGACTCATATTCGTTTGGTGTTTGAAATATGATGCTATTATCATATTCGATTGAACCCTCACAAATGCATCTTCTTCATTAGGCCAGGACGCCTTTTGGGATTCATAGTTTCTGAGCATGGGATCATGGTGGACCCTATGAATATTGAGGCAATACTTCGATTGCCTCCCCCACACAATATTCGACAACTTCATGGTTTGCAGGGGAAGGCTAACTTCCTGTGTCATTTTGTAGATAAATATGAAAGTATTACTAAGGGTTTTATGTGTCTCTTGAAAAATGATACTCTGTTCATATGGGATGAGTGATCCCAAGAGTCCTTTGATGCTCTTAAGAAAGCCCTAGTGTCGGCACCTCTGCTGAAGCCCTGAGACTACAATAGGGATTTCCTTCTTTATGTTTCCATGTTTGAAGGGATGATTGGTATGGTTCTAGTTCAGGAATATGATGAGATACATGAGCATCCTATCTATTACCTTATCCAAAATATAATTGGTTCTGAACTTAAGTACTCTCACGCAGATAAGCTAGGACTAACAACTGTGCATGCAGTTCATATATTACGTCACAATATATTATTCTGCAATACTATCGTGGTTGCTAATATCAATCCATTTCAATATATCCTTACAAGGTGTATCATAGGGGGGAAATTGATACAAATGGATATCCATGGCCACCCACCTTTTCCAAGTGTCTCAAAACAGTTTTCTGACGATTTTGGCAATTTCTATTTTTTGCAGTTTTAACTTCTGGGGCCATTTTGAGGGCCTAAATGAAGGGTTTTCAGGATCGAGCTCCTCAATTATAGCCAAAGGAATTATTGAGCCCCCAAAATGAATCTCCTCGATGATACCTTTCCAACGGGCTATAACACGCCTAAAACGGAGATCATATGCAAAATTTATGACCCCAGGAAGTTGATGTACTAACTTACCCAAACGGGGCCCACATGACTTTTGGCGCTTCATCTCCTAGGGTTAGGTTTTTGGATGTCTAGGGTTTTTGGAATTCTTATTTATTGTAAAAAGGCCTTCAGAGCCTCATTGTATTCTTCTTCTTGCGAAAGAGCGCAACCATCACATCTCTTCTTAGAGATAAGCTGCTACCATTCCAACAAGCTTGTTTCCGCTACATTTTACAGTTTCAACTTATTTCATTATTTAATAGAAAACCATTTTTACTGTATCTCTGTTATTTTGTGTTAAGAACCTATTAATAATCTGTATTCATTTCATTCTTCTCATAAAATCCAGATCAGAAATAAAATAAATGGATTGTGATTTTGTAGGAGTTTGATCTTGATTTTGTCTCCGCGAAATCCAAGAAATTGCTAGTTTTTGTGGAATTGATGTCAGACTTCCCTAGGAAGGATGAGGATATTTTTCATGAAGATTCACTCATTGATGAACATATCTTCCTTATCTCATCTTCAAACCCTTGGTATGGATATATTCTAATCTACCTTCAAACTCTGAAGATTCCCTAACATCTTTTGAGAGATGACTGACGACGTATGCACCATCAGGACAAAAACTACCTCATTATCGACGACATGTTGTATCGTTGAGGGGTGGATGCTATTTTGTGTTGTTGTTTGAATCACGAGGAAGATGAAGCCATTCTCAATGACTGTCACAGTGGAGCGTATGGTGGTAACTTATTCGAGCTTGCGGCAACCCAAAAAATATTGTGAGCTAGTTATTTTTGGCTGTCAATTTTTAAAGATTGCATAGAAGTGGTCAATAAGTCTCACCCTTTCCAAATGTTTTCTCGTAATATTCCCTCACACCTCGCCCTTCTTCACCCAATCATCGCCATCAATCCCTTCAAGAAGTGGGGGGTGGACTTCATGGACTGCAACCCAACCTTGGTTGGGGGGCACCATCACATTATCATGAATGTGGATTATTTTAATAAATGGGACGAGGCCATGCCTACCATTAAATATGATGGTGAGACTGCAACACTTTTCATATTCAATAAAATTATAGCTTGGTTCAGTATCCTGAAGGATATTTTCACTGATCATGGCAGTCACTTCTAGAACGAGATGATGACAGAGTTAGCATCAAAACCGGGGTTTAAACAGGATCATAGGTCACCCTATTATCCCCAAGAAAATGGAAAAGTAGAGTTTGGGAATAAATATCTAAAATCCATTTTGCAAAAAACTGTTAGGCAGAGTAAATCTAAATGGAACATGATGCTCTACCCTGCTCTATGGGCATACCAAACCACAATAAATAATTCCATTGGTTTCTCACCATTTCAGTTAGTCCACAAAGTGGAGTCAACCCTTCCTAATGAATGTGAGATCCCTTATCTTAAGTTGGCAGTCAAGCTCCTACCTAACATGACTGATCTTGAAGAACACCTCGTACATTTAGAGCAACTCGATGAGAAACGACAAGATGCTGATATAGCCATCGAGGAAAATAAATGACATATTAAGGTCTAGTGTGATAAGTCTTTCTGTCCCCGATAGTACACTGAGAGTGATTTGGTTCTTCTTTACAACCAAGCTAAAGAACCGTTGGGGAATGGAAAATTCAATCCCATATGGCACAATCCTTATATCATGATGCATGTCCTCGAAAAAGGAGATTATGAGTTAGAATATTATGAAGGGAATATTCTCGATGGGCTCAAAAAGGGATCTACCTTAAAATGTATTATGCTTGAGCCCTCAAGCTCGAGCGTGACCTTTGCATACTAGTGCATGTTAGTGAATATTTTTTTCTCTTTATTCTTTTGTGTCGCCGACTTACTTATTGAGTTTTCCCTTGGTTGGAAGATGTCAAAGAGATTCAATGTTCTTAGGATTCACGAATAGTGCTAGTCATCATACTCAGAATGTGGCTTTTGCCGCTTGGGTTATCTATTCACCCAAGGGACAACTGGTGTCTTCAGAAGGCATTTTTCTAGAGCCATCAATGAAAAATGTGGCTAAGTATAGCGTAATTATAGAACTATTACGCAACGCCATTTCACATGGTGTTCAATATTTAGAAAATCACCAGGATTCCCAGTTAGTTATATGTCATTTGAATGACAGGTATCGGATAAGAGATCCTACATTACTACGACGTTTCCTTCGGGGTGATTTTTGGAAATATATTTTGATTTTATTACTTATAATCATATCCCTAGAAGTTCTAATCAAGTATCTGATGCATATGCTAATTACATTTTAGATTGGCATATGTCACATAACTAAGTAAATAAAACACACATTCACACATTCATCCATTGTAAGATATGCAATTAAAGTCGAAGACCAAAATATTTTTATATATTTCATCCATTGAGTTCAAAAAATATGGTTTCATAGTAGAAAATTGGGCTTGTATCCCTAAAAAATAAATATACGGCCGATACATCATATAACCATGGCATCTAAGATTGAGGTCCCGGATGCATGTCATGATAACACACTATAGCATTTGTGAGATGTTGAAAGAGTCTCACCCACACACGAGGTATGCCCACAACCTACCTCTACATAGCCTCTAGAAAATCCTCCACCTAGACCAATGGAATCATGTGCGTTAGACACAATAGGTTTCCCTACACACTCTGAAGAACTCTCTCTACGTCCCCACAAACCATCTGCTCTCCTCAACCCCTACGCCGATGCCATGGGTATCTATCCGGTTGTCGTGGAACTACATCCGCGTAAAATAAATAAGCATTAATATATGATACCATACAAAAATATTTGCATTTTTGTTTTTCATTTATCAAATAAAAAAACAAAAAAAAAATGAAATATACAAAAATCAAAATTCTCACCAATCTCTCCAAAGGCGGATCCTGGTGGTAATGGACTATCACGATCCCCTCAATAGTCGATCCCCTCATAGGGATAATCATATATGGAAATGATCTATTGTCGCCACCAGTGAAATAACTCATCGTTGTAGGGGGTTGGAACTCTACCACCTCCCAACCGCCTCATCACTTCAGTTCACATAGACATGGATGGATTGTGTAGACCATGTGGAGGGAATTCTACTTTGGGTTTAAGGGATAGAACCCTCTCAAAGAAAAAACTACATAAAATGGATGTAGACCTAAAGTTCGTCATCCTCCTAATTTTACAGTTAGTCAAATGGCTCTTCATGTTGTCCAGTAGTGAGGTGAACCAATCATAAACTAGGGGTCTCAAACACTCCACAACATAGAACATAAGCATCCTTGAATCCTGATGCAATGAGGCCAATCCTGATATCCGTGTGAGTACTAAGACGATGATATTCATGTTGAATTTACTTCACACACACCTAGGATTTATTTTTCCTAAGGTTTTTCCTTGTTTATTAGTCATAATTGGTCATTATCCAGTCTCCTATATTTTAGGGGATAATATTCCACCTGGAGAATATTCTCTTTCAGTTGACACTTCGGTTTGACTAGTTGAGTTGAGTTTAGATGTTGCATTGGTTTTATCACTATGAAAAATTGGGATCATCACCATGATAATTCAACCTTGCCTTGGGATAATCATGATACTGGAGCAATACCCTTTATTCCCTGAGTTAACTCCTCACTACTCTCTATTTAGTCAATTAACTGAAGACTAGTTGACTAGTTAACTCAACTAGGTGGCAGTTCACTCCCGTAACCGCATGAGAGACTAGACTAGGTGTCTATTCACTCATGTAACTACTGGTGTGTGTCCAGATCACTCTATACCACCACTATGGTGCATTGGTTGTCTTCCAGTGTGCACTCATTGAGGTATACAAAGTATATCATGTGTAAATTATTCATTATTCAAATGGTTAATGATAATTCTTTCATTCTTTCTTTCCTTCTTCTTCTTTCTCAAATTATCCCTACAAATGTGTGTATTATTGTTTATATAGATCTATTATGTGTAGGTTCAACACATTTACATGGTATCAAAGCTGACAGACTGCTAAGCAAAAGCTACACCAAATTTTTTTGCAGGTACAAAATATTGAAGACAACGGAA
>JASDQU010014457.1:65488-78844 GCA_032191745.1 Picea mariana
AGAAAGCCAGGCTTGTCACCAAAGGCTTTCAACAGGTTCATGGTATTGACTATGATGATACCTTCGCTCCAGTAGTGAAGATGGATTTCATATGATTGGCACTTGCAATTGCGACAACCAAGGGATGAGAAGTTCATCAGATGAACATGAAGAATGCATTTCTTCACGGTGATCTCTCTGAGGAGATCTACATGGATCATCCCTAGAGATTTATGCAGGACTCATCTTTGGTCTATCGACTGAAGAAGTACCTTTATGGCCTCAAGCAGGCTCTAAGGGCATGGTATGCCAAGATGGACTCCTGCCTACTGTCACAAAACTTTGTACATTGTAAATCAGATCTGAATGTCTACATGCTCAGGATGACTAATTCACTTCTACTCTTAGTTTTGTACGTTGATGATTTTTTGATCACTGGTTGCTTGACTTCAACGATTTCTATAGTCAAGAGGATTCTACATGACAAGTTTTTGATGAAGGACATGGGTCCACTACACTTCTTCCTTGGACTCGAGATCATCCAGGATGCATCAAGAATCAAACTGTCTCAGGCCAAGTATGCACGAGATCTCCTTGAGAGATTTCACATGACAAATTGCAAGTCTTCTTTGACCCCTTTCCTATCAGGAGTCAAACTTGAGGATCGCGGGGAGACTCCACTAGTTGAAAACACACTTTACAAACAACTAGTGGGGAGCTTGTTGTATCTCACACACTCCAGACTAGACCTCTCCTATGCAGTTGGCATAGTTTCCAGGTTCATGCAGGAGCTGCATGAGCTACATTGGAAGGCTGCAAAGTGTATCCTTTGATACGTACAAGCACCATCACCTTTGGGATTCATTATGCAATATAATCTACAATACATCTCATCGATTTTACTGATTCTGACTGGGTTGACGATAACACTGATTACAAGTCCACATATGGTTACTCACTCACTCTTGGTTCTGGGCCTATCTGTTGGTCAAGCAAGAAGCAAGCTTCCATTGTTCTATATTTAGCCAAGGCAGAGTACACAGAGGTAATTAACATAACCATTCAGGCTATGTGGCTACAACATTTTCTCACTGAGTTGGGCATTCAGTTTCATCGGTCGATTGTCAACTGGTGTGACAACCACAACACTCTGAAGTTCTACAAAGATCTATTTCAGAGGTAGTGGATGAAGCACATCGAGATCCCCATGCACTATATCTAGGACTTAGTACATGAGGGGATCATTGACTTACAATTATGTCCTTTAGCAGAACAAACGACATACATCTTCACCAACACCTTCACTGAGCAAAAGTTTCATTCTTTACGAAGTCGTCTTGTAGTGAAGGACACAATTGCCTAGCAACTGTATCTTCTTTGTACA
The DNA here is from genome assembly GCA_032191745.1 of Picea mariana. Classification (NCBI taxonomy): domain Eukaryota; kingdom Viridiplantae; phylum Streptophyta; class Pinopsida; order Pinales; family Pinaceae; genus Picea; species Picea mariana. The sequence goes on from JASDQU010014457.1 coordinate 66,852, forward strand.
TACATTGTACCTTGAGGGGGGGTTTTTCCATGAGGTTTTCCCTCTTTCCTCACTTTATTTTTAGTGTATATTTTGTATTTGGGTACCTAACATGGCCTTGTTGCCGGGACCCATTCTTTATTTTCACCATAGTGATGTTCAAGGGGGGTGTTGGAGTTACTTCACACACACCTAGGATTTATTTTTCCTAAGGTTTTTCCTTGTTTATTAGTCATAATTAGTCATTATCTAGTATCCTGTATTTTAGGGGAGAATATTCCACCTGGAGAATATTCTTTTTCAGTTGACACTTCAGTTTGACTAGTTGAGTTGAGTTTAGATGTTGCATTGGTTTTATCACCATGCAACATTGGGATCATCGCCATACTAATTCGAACTTTCCTTGGGATCATCACGAGACTGGAGAATTACCCTTGATTCCTTGAGTTAACTTCTCACTACTCTCTGTTCAATCAATTAACTGAATACTAGTTGACTAGTTAACTCAACTAGGTGGCAGTTCACTCCCGTAACTGCCTGAGAGACTAGACTAGTTGGCAGTTCACTCCTGTAACTGCTTGTGTGTGTCCAGATCACTCTAGACCACCAATATGGCACATTGGTTCTCCTCTAGTGCACACTCATTGAGTTATACAGAGTATATCATGTGTAAATTATTCATTATTCAAACGGTTAATGAAAATTCTTTCATTCTTTCTCTCCTTCTTTTGTCTCAAATTCTCTCTGAAAATGTGTGTATTATTGTTTATCTAGATCCATTCTGTGCAAGTTCAACACATTTACACTTCAGACTCAGGTTATAAATCGCCCTTGATGAGACAAACCTGTGATAAAATATATGTCATCCACTTCAATCCTCAATGATTTCCCATCGAGATTGAAGGCCACGGTCTCCAGATCCCAGTAGTTTATCAATGTTTGGAGAAACCTCACTTGGGACATCATTGTTACGAGGAAAATATCTTTATGGCTAGGGGTAAACTACAAAAGACGAAAATGACTGCAGAAATCAACTCTATTCTCAAGTATGCTATATAGATAAATATGCTAGCAAGACAAGATAAAAGGCCTACCTCATCCGGACATTCAATGAAGTCCACCATTGAGCACTTGACCCAAAGAAATACACCTGCAACTAGTCCTCAACAACCAAGAAACAAATGCATATGGTGATAATATATAATGTTATCACATTCAATAGCATAATCCATCAACATTGATAAAAAATATGCCCATGGAATAATAATTCAAATATTTGCAAGATATTAATTGGATGAGAAAAGAGTATTCCTATTAAGATATAATAAACAGAAATGAATAAGTTACAGACTTCTGTGTCGGCATGGTTCATAACCGAGAAACTAATTTCATTCCAGCTGGGCCTCCACCACTTCAATCCTCCACCAAAGGAAAGCTCATATAAGAGAGACAACATGAAGTTCTCAATCAGTAAGGGAAGAGCTTGGGGGCTGAACAATGTGTTCAGACTTAAAGAACAAAGGGATGCCGTCTCAATGTGAAGTGAATAATTCCTCGAGAGTAACTTTTCTCTCAAAGTTGAATTCTTTCTCTTCTTTTCCATAGCTCATATTTGGCCCATTTATAACCTTCAAGTGGAACTGAAGGGACGAGTTGTAACATTTCCAGTATATGGAAGACCAAGAATCATTGATCTCATGATGTGACATGGAAACCCGGCACCATTTTTCAATTTTGGGCACATTTCCCAAAGTACACGGGCTGTAGTGGTGCAACTTGCGTTTACGCATGCTGTATAGTAGGCAAGATGCGTATATGTGGTAAAAATTATATTTTTAGCTCTGGGATTTGCAAAAAGGGATTTCAAGTCTGCATAGGGAAACAGAAAAAGACCCTCTGTGCAAGATTGCATGGTGTGAGGCAAATCTTGCTATAAAATATGCCCCCTAATGTGTGAGGTCAGAGGAGTATCTGCAATGGTTGAAATACATTATAAAAACCTAGAAGTGGAGTAATGGGGACTCAACCAGAAAAACTAGTTGCTCCTTACAATCTGTACTGACTTTGCATACATGGCTACCAATTTGAATTACAATGCATATCCATGTGAAGATATACCAAAAAAATGTCCGTGGCCATGAATTGGAAAATAAAAATGTGGTTACATGCCAAAGGCTATCATATTCATGAACAAGGCCTAGTAGAACCAGTCTCAAAATCAATATGAAGATATCTGTATACAATGGAGTACAATCTGATCTCCCATGATCACCGAAGTCACACAGGAACTAGTCCAATGAAAGGGTAGCAACAACTCATGAAAGCTATGGCTACATACTGATGTCTTCAAGTCTCCTACACAATCTGCCAAAGGTGCAAGTCTACATCGTGTGAATAAAGAAGTTGAGGTCAAACACAATGAGACTTCATTTGATTACTGGTCATTGAGGTATACTGTTAACAAATGTGAGACAACCTATCGATGATGAAAGTAGGTATCAAGGCATTGAGTACATTGTTACAAGTGTGAATAAAGGATTCGGAGTCTAACACTTGAAGAATCCATTGATCAGGAGAAATTGATGTATTCCCAACTGTCAATGGTGAGAGAACCTGGCACTAATGACTGCAAGCCTCTAGGTACTCATAGGACTCTAGGTCTCTTTTCCAGAATAGATGAGTTGAAGTCGATGGAAGGAGACCTGCTGAAAGTAGAGCATTAAGGCATCTTTCATCATTCAATACGAGGTACAAAGCAGGAGCTTGATGATTTGGAGGATACCAGACGAAGAACATGTTCATGAACCAATGACCTTGTGCATCGTTTCGTGTGTGCCAAGTGAAAGTGGTACACGAAAAAGACCCTCTGAATAGCCGCCAATGAGGAAACCACCAATAAGGCTAATGGCATACAAGACACTACATGAATACCAATGTGTGAATAGATGTCTTGCCATAGAACACAAGGGAAACCACCTAGTCAACGACCAATGATGAAATGTCAATTGCTTTGTTCAAGGTTACCTACCAATGAGGAAAGTAGGACCAAAGTGCGTAATACGACAACAACTTCATGTGATTATGAGACAAACTGAGGGTATGGGCGACATGCAAAGTCAAGAGTTCCGAGGAATGATCGACATAGGTTGATATACATCCTTTGAACAAGATCATGAGACATATGGAAGACTTTAGCAACATAGACTCAATGATGAAACCATGAGTTGCATGAGGCATCAATCAAACTCTCCATAGAGGCTGGAAGAGTAACCAGTCGGGGGAGTAAACTCTCTATAACGATCTTAGCTTCCTAAGGCCATGTTAAACCCAAAATTATGATGAAAAGTGTATTCAAGAACTTTGTGCTATGTTCAAAGGCGACACAACTACTGCCAATATAAGATAATACTCCCTTCCCGCCCGTCTTTTTTTGTTTTTTCATAGTCAAATGAATGCTATGATACATAGGAGGAAGCGAGTGTCGCAAGTAAGAAAAACTAGTTCCAACAATGGAACATACCTATGATCAATGAAAGGAGGTGCATGCAGGAGATGGACACTCAGGGGAATGTTCCCTCCTGGGTATAGGGTTTCAAGTTGCAAAGGATATAATGAGGCTCCACTTGGTTGAGGATGGAAAACTGTCGAGGAAAACGGTTTATAATGCAAAGTGATAATCGACAATAGGCTCAATACTGCAAGGAAAGGCATGAGATGCAATCACAACTTAATGCCAAAAAATGTCCTTTTTCATAATCTTAATCTACTTTGTTTGAAAAAGGGATAAATTTGTACCAAATAGACATCCTTTCAAATCCAATTTACGAGTGTGAAAGAGACAAGTTCACTCGGCAATCTTTTCACTTTTTGAAAAGGAGTCGGAAAAGAGCTTAAATCAAACTCGCCTGGGAGTCCTCTGGGTATAGGTCAGCATGTTTATGAGTGAGAAATGAGGCTCAACATAAATTCGTGTATTAGCTATAAGGGACTCCCGGTCCTACGGAAAAAATCTCTACATGGGCACCAAATGGAGCAGAGGATCTAACTAGGGTACCCATGTTTGGTGAGTCTCTACCATTTGATAACGACACGTCTTGTAATAGATGGAGGGTTCCGTGTCGCTAAAAAATGGGTTCATACCTAATGCATATAAGTGACATTTACAGGACAATGCAAGTGTGCATGATGGAATGGATACCTATCGTATATGTTGGGTAGCAAAAATACCCACCCATAGTTATGAACGATCAACATAATGCTAAAAACCACAAGAATCCATGGCAAAAACTACAAAAACCAACTCAATCCACTGTTGTATTAGTCCATTAGGTGAAACAACGATCAAAAACTATGTAAAGTGGGTGAAAAATGCTATAAATAGTAGCAAAAACCAAATTTTACTATGTCATTTGACCTTTTTACCCAAATAGTGAATTTTGGACCAAATTACCTGTGATCTTCAACTAGTGATTGCGGGAGCATTGAGTGATGGTATCAAAGACTGTATGGACTAGGTAATTCCTCTTCCCCTCCTCTTCCTTTCTAGTGTATTACATTTTGTATTTAGGTTTAAAATTTTAAGTTATTTAAGGCGCAAATTAGATATTTAGGTGTACACGAGCTACCAATCATTGGGTCACATATACACGTGGTTATACACAGATATCTAAAAGACATCCTACGTATACTTAGACCTATACGTGACTTTGAATGCTGTAGCCCACGTATATGTATGTAAACAAGGTTTTTGATGGTTGATAACTCAAAAAGTGATGTTTCTCTAGCAGGATGGTGCTAGAATGGAGGGAAAGGGAACATGAGGAGGTAGATGCTAATGTGGAAAGAGATTTGGGGGCCCAAATGGCCTTGAAAATATGCGGGTTGTACAAGTTTTTGGCACTTAAATGGATGAGGGCCTAAGTGTTATAGGTGAATCCTCCTGTGAACAAGGGGATTCCCTATTGGTCTCTAGACTCCTAAGGCCAAGACAAAAAAGTGTTTAACATGGACACTGGCATCCTTTTAGGTCTAATCAAGCTAATATATGAAGGCAAAGAAGAAAGATATGTACCTTATTAACGATGTTTTTCCTTGCAAAGTCCTGGCTGAGCTTCAATCCTGAGCTCCATGATAGGTCCTGTAGAACAAACAAAGATACAATGGACTTCCTATTCTATTGATATTAGCTCAAATATAGATCTATCTACTGAAGACAAACTCATGTGGAACAAACATAAGTTTGAAAGAAACAAGCCAAGCATTGATGTATTGATAAGAACAAGTAAAAGTACTTACAATCCTTTGATGAAGGTGCAAAAACTTCTTCCAGTTCTCCTTGTCCAACCCCTTTGCTCAAGTAATCTACACTGATTGATTTGATGACATCTCACTTATGGGATCATAAGTTTGGTGTAATTCTCAATCTCCACACATCTTCTGTTAATACTACTTATAGGATCATAAGTTTGGTATCAATCTCTAGTCTCTCTTTCACCATGAGGAGGCCTCCTTATATAACCTTGGAGAGGCCCAACCACTTGAGAGATACTTGGGCTAAGTTGAGGATTCTACTCCTTCAGTTGAGGATCCTTCTCCTTCAGTTGAGGATCTTCCCTAAGATCATGCCTTGACCCAAGATTCGAACCCAACTACCTTCAAAAATTGAGGGGATTCTTCCTTGTTTTAGCTCAACAAACCAAAAATCCACTCAGAAAAGGTAGCACTCCCCCAAAGAGGCCCAGGGAGCACTGGCACTCCCTGACAGTGGGTAGGGGAGCGCTGCCCTCCAAAATCCATTTTTGAATGGTTTTTCTAGTGGCAAAAGGCTTGTACTCCTTGTCAACTGATTTATCTTCTTCAAAACTAGTCTTTGAGGTTTCTTAAGTGTCCTTATGATGTCGTTAGAGGCATGACATAGGAAATATGGAAGTATGATGTTTACGACACTTGCGACACTTGCGAGACTTGTGGTCAATATGTGACACTTGCTGACAAGATGTGACACTTACAACACTTGTAATGACAACACTTGGGACACTATTGAAGTGAGTAATTTTGACGTGTAACACCAAGTGAGGTTGCTACAGTTACTCATGGATTATTTGGATACAGATAGTGAGAGCTTCAACCTTGACGAGAAACGATTAAGGATTGAAGTCGAGGATATATATTTCTTGATGGGGTTGTCGTGTTGGGGTGAGGTGGTGAACCTCAAAGCCAAGGGAGCTAGGAGAAGTATGAAGATAGAAGAGTACATAGACACTCCTTGTATATCAGGGACCGAGAAGGTCGGGAGTCAACTCCCCATTCAACCGATAAACAATCTAAGCCTCAATATTTTTGTCCTCGTTTTGACTCGGATCACAGGATCAACTTCATTGCACCAGGCATCAAGGCCACTTATGTTCTACTTCGTAGAGTGTTTGATACCCATGATGTATGGTAGGCGCACCTCGCTACTGTCTAATATGAAGAGCCAGTTGACAAAATGAAAACAGGGTGACAAGAGGAACTTTGGGTTTGCATCCATCTTGTGTAGCTTTTTCTTCAAGCGGGTTTGAGTTTTGGGACCTAGAGTTGAGATCATTCCTCGAGGACCTCATGATCTAGCCACAACACGGTGGACCGAGGTGATGAGACGATAAGGGGGAGGTAGGGTGCCCACGCCCTACACCGATGATTTCTTTTATTGGTGGAGATGACAAGTCATTTCTCTAGATGACTACCCCTATGCAGGGATAGACTTTATAGGGGACCTTGGCATGCCATTGCCACCAAGGACCACCTACAGGGACATATGTATGTCAAAGTTTTTAAATATTTCATTTTTTTGTATTTTTGTATAGTAAAACAAAAAATATTTTTGGATGAAATTTAAATACTAACTAGACACGTGTGTGATGCAGACGTAGGTCTGCGACCACTGACCGAGCTTCCATGACATTGTCAGAGGCACTGGGGAGATGAGGTGGTGGGAGGAGAAGGAGAGAGAGTCCTTGAAAACAAGTAGGGAAACTTGTCTCATTTGACACATGGGATTCTGATGGTTTAGGTAGAGGATCTGCCGGAGGCCATGCAACAATAGGTGGTTGGCGTGCCCGGAGCTTGGGTGTGAATCTTTCAGCATCTCGCAAACACCTTAGTCTATTATCATGACAGACATCCGACGCCACAGGCATAGATTTCATGGATTTTATATTGTCGACTGTATATGTGTATTGAGGGTGATGGCCCCAATTTTGTACTATAAATGTCATATATTTTGAAATAGATATAAAACATGGTTCTTCGGCTTTACTTATATTACAATGTGTACATTGATGAGAATGTTTTCTTTTCTTTAGTTATGTGACAAATGCCAATCTAAAATGAAATTAGCATAAGCATCAGATACATAATTAGAACTCTTAGGTATGTGATGATAAGTAATAAAATCAAATTGTCATTCTAAAAGGCATACCCAAAGGAATCGTCAAAGTAATGTAGGGTTGCACACACGATAACTTCCATTCAACTGACATACTACTAATTGGGAATCCAGGAAAACCTCCAAAGAGAGAATACCATGTGAAATGGAATCACACAAAAGTTCTATAATGATTCTATATTTGGCCACATTATTTGTGGATGGACCTAGGCATAAACCACTTGAAGACACCAGTAGACCCTCGACTGAGTAAACCACCCAAGCGGCAGAAGACAAGTTCCATGTATGACGACTGGCTCCATTTGCAAATCATAAGTAGACCGAAGACTCCATTGACATCTGCCAACCAAGGGAAAACTCGATAAAAAAGCTGAAGACAAAAATAAAGGGAAAATATATATACACTAAATTACATTAGTATACAAAGTGTTATGCCCAAGCTTGGGGATCCAACGCAATATATTTTCAGGTAGATCCCATTCCTAGGCTCAACCAACATGTTCCCTTCATAATTATCTAATTCATAGGCTCCTTTTTCTATGACACATGGCACGATATAGGGACCGTGCCACATGGGTTTGAATTTTCCTGCCCCCAGTGGTTCTTTGGCTTGATCATATAAAAGGACCAATTCACCCTCAACGTACAACCGAGGACCGAAAGACTTATCGTATTGAACCTTGACATATATTTTATTTGTCTCGATATTTGTAGATGCGTCTTGACACTACTCGTCAAGGCTCTCTAGATGTACGAGGCGTCACTCAAGGCCAGAAGTGTCAAGGAGGAGCATGACTGCCAATATAAGAGAAGAGATTTCACATTCAATAAGTAAGATCGACTTCACACCGTGTACTAACTGGAAAGGAGAAAATATGGTGGCAGTCTTGACCAAGGTTTGGTATGCCCAGAGTGCGGGATATAGCATAATATGTGAGTCGTATTTGTTCTGGATGACAGTTTTCTACAAAATGGTCTTGAGAGACTTGTTGACGTCCTTTACCTGTCCATTTTCCTGGGGGCAGTAAGGGGAAGAATGACCATGCCTAAACCCCAGCTTGGATGCTAGCTCTTCCATCATTTCATTTTGAAAGTGACTGCCATGATCAGTGACAATCTCACTTGGGATACCAAACCTGGCGATAATTTGATTGAATACGAAAAAGGTGACAATATTCCCATCGAATTTAACTACATGCATGGCCTTGTCCCACTTAGTAAAGTAGTCTATGACCAAGATAATGTGATGATTCCTCCCAACCAAAGTTGGGTTGCAATCCACAAAGTCCACCCCCCACTTGGTGAAGGGACCGATGATAATGATGGGATGGAGAGGGGCTGGATGCGAGCGCATTTTCTGAGTGAACACCTGGCAGGGGTGACACTTCTTAACTGCTTCAATGTAATATTTAAAGATAGACGACTAGAAATAACCATCTCGCAAAAGTTTCTGGGCTGTCGCAAGCCCGGATAGATGACCACCACAAGCCCCACTATGGAAATCGTTTAGAGCTGACTCGGCTTCTTTGTGAGTTAAACAATGATGCAAGTGTAAGTAACATTTCTCGTCCGAGGCACAAGAGTATTTAGGATTGCAAATGGTGCAAGGAGCGTTGGGCGCAGCTCACAGAAGAAATCTATTTCAGGCTTAAATCAAGCGAGCGAGTAGTTTGATTTTAGTGATTAGGATTCATCAAAAGGGACAGATCAATGGTTGGTGGGAAATCGTAGATAGCAGATTTGCGTTGAGTTTAGTGCAAATAGATCATGCCCACATTCTATACAAGGAAGAATAGCGACCGTCCATCCAAAGGATGCGTGGCGCGAGATCTAGTCGCGTCAGCTTTTAGGTAGTTGCGAGTTCGAAGGGTGAAAATTTCATATCCCTCTGTATCGTGAAGCCCCTAACCCCAAAGTGCCGATAGCGCCCAAAGTTGGGCCCATAGTATCAGGGGGCAGCCTCAGCCATCCAATTGAAGCAGACACCTGGCGCGCAATTAGGCTCCCTGCCTTTTTGCTCATCGTGGTTTTGAAGTGCAAAAAATAGCTCCGTCATATCCCGATACGTGAAGTAGTGAGAGCATTCAAGATCTGGGGCCCACAGCAGTGTCGGGTGAGTTTAGGACCGTTAGATTTGAAGGAAGTGTGGCGCTCAATTGTACCATCTCGATGTTTCTCCCATCGCAACTATGATAAGCAAGGATCAACTCCTTCCCATTCGTGAACATCGAAAGCGCCTTGAGAATAAGCACGTGGTCACAGCCCGAGGTCACTTGGGGAAAGAAAGGAGCTGTGTAAAGAAGGCCAAAGGTGCCGAATTCAATTACAGAGGGGATCATCGCGATCTCCAGGCGCCATCGGATCCGATCTCAATACTGTTTCTCGCTCAGAGTAAATGAAGGCAAGGAGAGGTGGTTGAAACCTCTCCTCAGTCATTAAGTGCAAAGTATGGAGGACCTGATGAGCAGTCTGCTCGAGAGGGTCCTGTGTACCCATTTTTATGGAGAAGCCATGCCAAAGTCATCGAATAGACAAAGAAGTCTGTGCACGCTAGCCTAACACTTAATGGCTTAGCTACCCTCCCCTTATAGGATTCATGCGCAGTTAAGGTGGCATTTGACAGGGATTATCCGTACGAATTCAACTGAAGGGACACCATGCCTTGGATGGTTGAACACGCCTCTATGAGGTGAATTTTCCTGAGTATATAGACTCAGTCTTTGTATTTTGTAAAGGCATTGATGGTAGAGCAAGGTTCCCGATTGTAAAGTTTTGATGAAGCACTAGTCGCTCTGGTTAATGTATATGGCATTTGAGACTTCTTACTTTATGGATGTCAGCCTCTTTTCCATGTCTTGTATACTGTGTTAGAACAGCTCAGAATTGGAGGATCCAGTCGAGTTGTAGCTGTTATAGGATGATGTAGGTTGGATCACTGTAACAGTTACATTGTTTCTAATTGGTTCCTGTTATTTTCGTAGCACTGAACGACTTGGAATTGGAGGATCCAGTCGAGTCACTCTTCAGCTCCTTGAAGCTCTGGACCAAGAGGATCTTGGCTTCTGAGTTTTTTATCCTCAAGATTCCGAAGGCCTGTCACCCTAGGTAGTTTTGTTCATCCTTCTCACAAGTCTTCTATCTACCACCCTTTAATCCATTCACTGACAAAAGTTGGATCAAGAACTCCCTTGCTGCATACATACCAAGCCCGGTTTCCTGAGTTAAGGTTTTATCTTCTTGAGTATTTATCCATTTGATCACTCCATTCAACAAACCGTGACATAAAACTGATGGGCGTTGGGCTCTGCTCCTGCTAGCAATCTAGGGGTGACTTCTAACGCTAACATTTCTAGCATCGTTGCCGGGAACGAAGTTGAAGATTTTCCCTGGGCAGAATGAAATTGAGCCTCTGATTTTGAAGGTGCATCAGACATCAGAGCCCTTCAAGATTGCTACTGTGCACCTGACGACTCCACTGTGGTGACCCCAAGGTTTCCACATCACTGTTTCAGCTGTGGCTACTGTTAGCACACCTAAAAGCTGACCCTAAGGAGCTTTCTCGAGAAGGTTTCAACAGCTTCTTTCTTAGCTTGAGAAGCTTCCTGGGGTAACAACAATGTTAGGATCTGGCCTTTGATGGTGAACAAGGACCATACACATTCGAAGCTGTGCATATTTCACCTAGCGACTCCATGATTCAAGAATCGATTGGCGACTCCACTGGTTTGATATGGACAAAATCCTTGTTCGCAGGTTTGCTCCTTTTAATTTTTCTGCTATTCCTGGTTTTCCTAATGTTGTCCCCTCTCCGAATGAATGGGGTGATTATTTGCCCATATTTGGAAAGCGTGAAGATGACAATCCTACTCAGCACCTCAGTGAGTTTCATGAACTCATGCGTCAGTGGGAGATACATCATGAGGATGTATTATTGAAAATGTTCATGTTCTCATTAGCAAGGGATGCGCGTAAATGGTATCATTCTTTACCCCCTGCTAGCATTTCTTCACTCTCGGAGTTTCATGCAGCTTTCGTCACCTAGTACCAATAGTTTTATCCCTCTGTGTTAGTTTGTCATAACTGTAGTGAGGGATACTACAACTCTATACCGGATGAAGCTATTTCGGATGTAGGCTATGAGGATGATCCTGATGACCTAGATCAGAGCTCCGTCCTTTCTCCTCCCCATTCGTCTGCAGTAGGGGGGGGGTTATGAGAGTGATGAAGTTCCCAAGGAAGAGGATGGCGCGCTGAGTGAACTAGTGGTGCAGGCGATATTCCCCACTCCCCAGTGTGCAAAATTGGAATCTGAAGGCAACAAAAAGGATTTTCCAGTCTTCGAGGCAGATGATCTAAGTAGCTCTTTTGAAGAGATTATTGAAGATGTTTTGGATGCATTAGCATCTACCCCCAATGAGCCTACTGTCTTAGATTTAAACAAGGAAGCCATTGTGGAAGAGGATCGTTCTTTCTTCCTTCATGAGATTTCCCATTATGTATTTACATTTGGGATTGAAGAGAAGGATCGGGAGACCGTTCCCTTTTTACAAGATGGGGGAGTGCACGGAAAAGAGGAGGAGGAACCAGA
>JASDQU010014457.1:85808-96115 GCA_032191745.1 Picea mariana
TGGACCAAGAGGATATTGGCTTCTGAGTTTTTCATCCTCAAGCTTCCGAAGGCCTGTCGCCCTCGGCAGTTTTGTTCATCCTTCTCACAAGTCTTCTATCTACCACCCTTTAATCCATTCATTGACAGAAGTTGGATCAAGACCTCCCTTGATGCATACATACCAGGCCCGATTTCCTGAGTTAAGGTTTTATCTTCTCAAGTCTTTATCCATTTGATCACTCCATTAAAAAAATCGTGACATAAAACTGTTGGGCGTTGGGCTCTGCTCCTGCTAGCAATCCAGGGGTGACTTCTAATGCTAACAACAAGATATTGTCTATTCCTCAACAATACAAAGTGTCACCAATGATAATGTAATTCTTAGCTTGGTATCGTACACGCCATTAGTCATCTCGCGAGAGATGCTGAGGGAACTTCAAAGTTTGAAGATAGGGAAAAATGTATCCATACCAGGGGTCAAACGACCTGACAAGGAAAATGTGTTCATACACAAACGAATCAATATGAATAACATCCTCATCCAATCATGGGAAGTCATATATTAACTCTGCAAAGACTAGTGATGTCTTGGATTTTGCAGAAGCAAAATCGAGATCAAATTCTTGTAAAATGACAATCCATTTTTTGTACTTTCCTCCTATGATACTCATGGTAAGGACGTATTGAAATGGATTGACATCGAAAACCACATTAGTTTTTCAAATAAATATATAATGGTGTAATCGTTGAACTGTGTGGATGGAAACCAAAGCCAACTTTTCAACGTGAGAATATTTGAGCCCAGGACTAACTAAGTTTCGACTGAGATAGTCGATGACGTGCTCGTGGAGCTCATCATCCTCTTGAACCAAAACCATACCAATCATCTCTTCAGACATGACAACATAAAGAAAGTAATCCCTACTATAGTTAGGAGACTTCAACAGAGGCGTCGATACCAAGGATTTCTTCAAAGCATTGGAGGATTCCTAGGCCCGCTTGTCCCATATAAAAGGGGTGTCCTTATTCAAAAGATGCATGAAACCCTTAGTAATATTGGCATAGTTTACTATAAATTGACGTAGAAAGTTAGCTTCCCCCTGTAAACTTTGAAGTTGTTGAATAGTGCATGGTGGAGGCAATCGAAGTATTTCCTCAACCCTTAACAGATCTACCATGATCCTGGTCTCAGAGACTAAAAATCCTAGAAGAGGTCCAGACCTAACACAAAAGATGCATTTATGAGGGTTCAACCGGATTCTATAATGACAACATCTTTCAAAAACTAGCTGAAGGTACTTAGAGTGATGCACTCTCTTATAAGAGTAAGCAACAAGATCATAAAGATAAGCTTCGACTATATGCTTAAGATCGTGGAATGCTAAGGTCATAGCACGTTGGAAGGTTGCTTCGACATTTTTAAGGACGAAAGGCATCTTTCGGTATGCGAAAGTACCCTAAGGAAAAATAAATGTCATCTTATGTTGATCCTCAGGTTTAATTTGAATTTGGTTACACCCTGAAAATACGTCCATGAAAGAAAAAACTTCACTTCCCGCACACTCATCGAGAATATGATCGATGAAAGGTGTCGAGAAGTTGTCTTTAGGACAGGATTTGTTCAGGTTATGAAATTCCATGCATATACAGATGGTTCCTTGCTTCTTATTCACAGGAACACGATTGGATACTCATTCAGTTAAGGTATCTGGGTAGATAAATCCAACATTAAGTAGTTTCTCTACTTATGCCTTAATAGCAGGGGCCTTCTAGGGACTGCCAACTTTAAGACATTGTCGAACAAGTTTAACATCTAGGTAACTTTTAATCTTGTGCTCAAAAATTCGAGGGTAGATTCCTGGCATCTCTTCATATGACCAATTTCTTCTGGTGAACAATCCACACTGATGTGTACATTTTCAATCTTTCCAGGGGTACGAGATATATATATCATGACGGTAGGAGAGATACTCACCACATTTCCTTCAGCATAAATTCCATGCGTATCAAGTGGAACTATGATGTGACCAACTATCTCGCTCAGAGTAGATCGAAATTCATCTTGTTCGATTCTAGCAAGTTCTGGGAGAAAATAGGAGAGATGATGCATATCATTCCAAGGTTTGTCAGAACCATTCATGGCCTCGATGATAGCTTCATATGAGGGAAAAGTCTCATTGAGGTAGTCATGTGAACAAGATGATTAAGTGACCCACATGGGCTTAAGAACATAATCCTCCTCGTCCGTCGATGAGGTAATATGATCGGGATCGACAAAAGATTCAAGAACAACTTGATACTCTGTCTCCATTGTCGATAGTGGCATGGCCATTCCAGCATGCAACTGACCTTCATGAGACGCAGTCGAAGAAGGTAGGGTCCAAGGATCATTAAAATAGGAAGTGCGGAAATGAACAGACCTCTATGACAAAATGAGACTACTGGACATGGCGTAAACATGGTGAACTGGTGCCATAAATTCGAAGGTACCCATAAGGGATGAATAGATTTCGACACTGATATTCTCAGTTGTCGGCTGAGAATTTTTGACCATGGGGATCGATGGTCCAATAGATGCAATGGGTCTAGCATACGTAAAGGATAACTAGTCGACCATCAAGATCTTCTCATCGTGAGGGAAACAAAGAGTGCAGAAGATATACGATACAACAATAGTCATATCATAAGTCCAATTGTGTCCTAGTAACAACTTATAATTGGGGGGCGCATCAACCACTTCGACATCCACCTCTACCATCTTCCCACCTAACTGGACCAGAAAGGCAAGAATAATACCGTGAGGGCGGAAATAACACCATCAAAAGCAGTCAACATGGTCAAAGATTGAGAGAGAGTCAGAGAGCTGAGAGCTTTACAATAGATTAGGGACATCACACATGTTGCAGCGCCTTCATAAAAAACCACACGCTTGATCATATACTTCAAGTAACCCATGTGGATTTGTAATGCCACATGGTATGGCAAGAGAGGCTTCACATATGTGATGTCAAACTTGATAAATTTCAAGCCACTGGGGTCTAGAGATCCTAACGTAGATAGCAAGGCATTCCTCTATGAAGGACACATCTGGAGTACCTCCAAGGCTGACATCGCACAAGGGGTTTGACCTAGGTCCTCAATAATAGAGTAATTCTGGGCAACTCTAGAATTTGGATTGTGGGTAGAGAGCTTGAGTAATACTTTCAGAATACGAGGTGGTGGCTCTAGTTTTTTGATCTTCTAGGACGTCTCTTGAGGAGGAGGAGATTCTATACCAGGTACAGTTTGTGGAGAACTGTAATCGCGAGACTAGGTGGCTACATTAACCTGAGAATTGACCATATTGATTTGCAAATGGTCACTGTCTTGTGCTGGTGGGTTTTTAATCCCACCGACCAAATTTTTGGCATTTGAGGATGTCGAGTCCATGTGCTGGTTATGTGGAAGAGGATTCGTCAGCACGACGGGCGGTAGAGATAAGAGCCTCGCATCTTCCGCAAGTTTGGGGCATAAATGAGTAAGATGATCATCCTTACAAAGATTACAGGGAAATTTCACCTTATGCCTTTCTTTCTTTCCCTCACCAACATTGTTATTCATTCTCTCATTATTACCATTGTCCTTGGGTTTATTATTATTCTTCCCACCCTTACGATTATTATTACGACCTTTCTTCTTATTCCCGCCTGGTTGCTGGTTACCATTTGAGCCGGTCGATGATTGCACTGAATGTAATCCACCGACTGAGTGGGATTGGAAGATACATATGAAGCTGGCCCTCCTGCAGACTGGTTTAAAGACAAATCTTTCAAATGGTTTGTCACCGAGTCTGTGGATTTCACATTGGCGGATCCTACAATGCCATCGACATGAGATCCGAGATTTTGTATAGGGTCATAGTTTGACCTTGGTGCGTTCAGAAGAATCTCGTATAACATCCCATACTGAGCATATGTAAGATCTAACTTATGGGATTTGAATATTACTTCTTCCTCATATGTAACCCCAGATGTAGCAACATCCTTCGAAATAGAAGGTTGTAAAGACTTAAGGAACCATTCTAACAGGAAATCCGGGGGTATGCAGGTCTTGATCAACCTCTTCTGTCTATGCCACTCCTAGATGTGATATGAGATAAGAGTGGATTTGTCCTAGCGTAAGGTCGACAGAAGTTCAAGGCTAGCGTTGTAACAAACCAACAATTGGAAGTGGTTAAGGAAGACTAGCACCATTTGACTAAAGGTTCCGTATGCCCCCCTAGGTAGCTCGATATACCATTTCATGACAACCCCTATGAGGGTGCATTGAAATAATCTTAACTGAATGGAATGATCGTTAAGGGAATTCAAAGAGCACCATAAGTGAAAAGTGGTAACGTGATCACTAGGGTCCTCGCCATTATTTCCTTCGAATTTCAAAATATCCGAAGGAATCTTGGTGGGAATGGGGGGCCATGTATAATCATGGCACACAAGGTCATTCATCAACTTAGACAAGTCTGACAGGTTGAGCGTAGCTAGAAAAGGGAGATGGGGTTGTGGCATCTGGCCCCAAGCTCCCTGGAAAGATTGTATTCGGGGAATCACAACCCATCCAGGGTTCTGGTAAGCACCATGGCCCTGTACGGGATTGTAAGACCCTCCTCCAAGATGATTCATAAGAGGTTGGTTGGGCATCATTCCAGTAGGAATGTTTTGATGAGGGTTATAAAAACTTCCCCCAACCGAAGTGGCTCTAAGTTGGGGGTTGCCCAAGGTGTGAAACTGACCTCCTTTGGGTGTGAATCCGGAGGATAAAGGTGGATTTGTCATGCCAAATGTGTTGGTCAGAATCAACACTGAGGAGGTGAGGGTAAAGGATGAAACTTGAGCAGAATCCTGTTCGCCAAGTTTGTTACTCCACCCAAAAGCAATAGGATTAGAACCAGGGTTAAAATAAGGAATGCCTCCCACGATAGGAGTCATTTGAGGGATCTAAGAGCCACAAAACGAGAATGAAGTATAAGGAGGAGCTGTTCCCCCAAGTCCAATGCTAGCATTAGGTCCAACATTTGGGATGGAGTTTGAAAACTGTGAATTAAAATTCAGTATACCATAGGAAAAAGGACTAGAGGCCATCGAGATGGACTGAACATCATAGCATGGTGAGTGACCAAGAGACCCAAATGGGTTCGTGGCAATAGGTTGAATATTCACTATAGGATGGGAAGCAATTATGATAGATGCCTCCGACACTACAATCATTGTGGTTGCATGAGTCGAAGGGGTGCCATTAACTATAGTATGTATGGGAGTTGAAGGGCTCCCAATATCTTGATGACTCAGTTCAGTGATCATCCTTGTATATTCACAAGTCTGATAAGTGGAGGTGTGTGTACCACGTTTAATAACTCTACGCCTTTTAGAAGGAAAAGACTCAAAACCCGGTGGTAACTATAACAAGCGGTGAGACCGGCGGGGATGCTGGTCTGACTCCATGATGACTTAAGATTCACGATATATAAAAAACAAATCCTAAGGCCAACTAGTAATCAAAGAGCACACAAAAAATAATCAAATGACCAATATGCACACAAACAGAATAAAGTGGCTGAAAGGGGGCCTCCCTCCCTAAAGAAGGTATGTGTCGCCCAAGAGGGGACCAAGACTCCCTGCTAAAGATCGGAGGTATCAAAATTAGTTATAAGCCCCCTCATGGGATTAACAACCAGTCGGTCAGATCCCCCCGGAGAGGTAATCCTCCATAAAGGCTATGTGTTGTCTGACCCTTATCTGACCCAAGGTACCTGTAGAATAATCCCTGCAAGTAATCTTTGTGGCACCTAAGTCAAGCAAATAAGAAACCACAATATAACCAATGCACAGGAGAACATTCCTAAGTCATGTCCACTGTATGGGCAGGGTAGCAAAGCCCAAAACCTTGAAAGCACCACCTCTCATAGAGGTAAGGGCACTAGAAAGATCCCCATATACGAATAGATTCCCAAAAATATATCTGACACTAAAAAGGTATCGGGTGGATATCCCTTCAACTGACCTCACGTGACCTCGTGTTTAATTCTGGTGTAGGCGGAGCCTCCTGATATTACCGATTATACAATGAATTTCTCCACTCCCTTAGTCAGACACATATGTTTATTTAATAGCCTTGGAGAAGTTTACTCACAAAATCCTGTTCCAAGGCACTAAATCCTAAACTAGTTTGTGCACCCTAGAAAATAAAATTGTTACTAATCAATTTTAAATTATAGCATTAATTTTAATGGCCTTGCTTACTCAAAAGGTGCGATCGTGAAACTAGTGATGTTATGACTCAACAAGTAAAGTAAATGAATATGAGAACAATGCGAAGTCCTAGCTTCAATTTCCAATAAATTATACGCTTCCTAAACATGCAATTTTCAATTCGATTCTACAATTCTAAATAAAAATGCAATCTTTATTTACATGCACTAAGATAAATGACAAAGACGCAAGAGATCAAAATGCCAATCAATGTAAAATGCTTAATTTTTTGTATTTTCAATATAAGAAAAATGAAAATGCAAAGACTGAACAACAACTTGATATAAATACTCTACTGTGTATAGACAGAGACAACCCAAGTAGGATATCAAGAAGCAAAAACACCCAGTACAATGTGCAAGGACAATCAAAATTAAAATATGATGAGAAAGGCACCGCCCAAAAATTCAACCAAAGACAAGTTTCCTGTCATTGCACAAACACTTAACAGTCACTACAGAGACCCAAGAAGACTAAAAAATCATCAAAACCTACCCAACAACCACCAAACCTATCAATCAAGCAACAAAGGTTGATGTACGTGACTGTTCAAGGGAAAAGCGTGTATGCACACAACTTGTAGAAGGACAACACACATATATACACAACTGTCAAGAAAAAACCCACGTATATGTGTCAAAACACAACTAGGCTAAGGAGAAGGCTGAAAGACTCAGACCCAGAGTGAACAGAGGTTGTCAAACAATCATATGACAAGAAACTCAATATGAACGAGAGCAATCTAAGGAGAAAAACACTCCAAACCCCCAAAAAGAAGATTCATTCCCCAGTATGGTCGTCAATTCTGTTACGAGGAAAATATCTCTATAGCTAGGGGTAAACCACAACAGACGGAAATGAATGCAAAAATAAACTCTATTCTCAAGTATGCTATATAGACAAATATGATAGCAAGACAATATAAAATTCGTACCTCATCTGAACATTCGATGAAGTCCACCGTTGAGCACTTGACCCAAAACAATACTCCTGCAACTAGTCCTCAACAACCAAGCAATGAAAGCATATGGTGATAATATATAATTATAGCACATTCAATAACATAATCCATCAAAATTCATAACAAATACACCCATTGAATAATAATTCAAATATTTGCAAGATATTAATTGGACGAGAAAAGAGTATTTCTATTAAGATATAATCAGCAGAAGTGAATACGTTACAAACTTCTGTGTCGGCACGGTTCACAAATGAGAAACTAAGTTCCTTCCAGTTGGGTCTCCACCACTTCAATCCTCCACCAAAGGCAAGCTCATATAAGAGAGACAATGAAGTTTGCAATCAGTAAGGAAAGAGCTCAGGGGCTGAACAATGTGTTCAGACTTAAAGGACAAAGGGATGCAAACTCAATGTGAAGTGAATAATTCCTCCAGAGTAACTTTTCTCTCAAAGTTGAATTCTTTCTCTTTTTTTTCATAGCTCGAATTTGGCCCATTTATAGCCTTCAAGTGGAACTGAAGGGCCGATTCAGAACGTTTCCAGTATATGGAAGGCCAAGGATCATTGATCTCGTGATGTGACATGGAAACCTGACACAATTTTTCAATTTTGGGCACATTTTCTGATGTACGCAGGCTGTAGTGGTGCAACCTGTGTATACGCCTGCTGTATAGTAGGAAATATGTGTATATGTGGAAAAAATTATATTTTTAGTTTTTGGATTTGCAAAAAGGGATTTCAAGTCTGCATAGGGAAATGGAAAGAGGCCTTCTGTGCAGGATTGCATGGGGTGAGGCAAATATTTATATAACACTCATTCCTTTTATGGCCCAAAAATTATATATCCCACATCTTTGTAAATCTTGTTGGACCCTCATATCCATTTCTACTACAATATCAATCTCCTCATGCTCCCTATCTCTCTATTCAATCACCATCCTGCAAAGGAAACATCAAATTTCGAGTCACATTTTATTAAAAACCTTATTCATGGAGTTATATGTGGGCTACAATTATAACAGTCGCATATAGGGCTCGATATACATGGGAATGATTCACTTTCACCACGTACACAGGGTCATATACACAACCTGATGAACTATAGCCTGTGTACACCCTAGTTTCGACCTTATGGCCTCCAAAACTAAAACTTAAACCATGGAAATGAAAGAGTACATGATGAACCCTTACTTGGTCCAAAGGGCATCCAATTTCATTGACCATATCTCCCAGAATCATCATTGGAAGATCGTGGGTGAAATGGCCTCAAAAGAGCTATGTGGGTAAACAACTTAAATGACATGGTAAAACTTCTTATTTTTACTATTTGTAGATTTTTTTTACCCACTTTATATAGTTTTTACCCTATCTTTCCTATTTTTGAAACCATATGGACTAATTGTTCAGTTTAAGACATGGTTTGAAGTGGTTTTTCCAATGTTTAGTAGATTTACAACATTGTTTAGCCCCTTTGTGCCTCCAATAGGTATATAACATCACTGACATACAATATAGGTTCTCACCCCGTTCTACAAGATTCATATACCCTAGGTATGAACCCATATTTTAGTGACATAGAACCTTCTAGTTATCACTAGAAGTGTCTTTACTAAGTGGTAGAGACTTGCCAAACATGAGTACCCTAGATATAACACTTTGTCAATTTGGTGCCCATGTTGAAGTTACTCCATAGTTCTAAAAAGTCCCTTATGGTCCTAATATGACTTTGAATTGGAACCTCATTACTCTTACTCAATCTCATTCTGACCACTACCTATGGGACTCTTGCCGAGTCTTATTTAATCTCTTTTCTGACTCCTTAAAAAACAAAAATATTGCCAAGTGAACTTGTCTCTTTCACACTCGTTAAATGGATTTGAAAGGATGTCTATTTTGGTATAAGTTTAACCATTTTCCAGACCAAATAGACTAATTATAAAAAAAGAATAATCTAGTCATCTTTGGCTAGAAGATTTCTCCTGGGTATTGTTTTATATTTTTTCAGGCCTAAGGGACTAAATCTACGAAAAAGGACACTACTGAAAGTTTCTTCCTAATGTCAGGTTGTAATTGAATTTTATCACCCTGTGTGCATTGTTTGCTCCTTCTTTCTCGTTATAATCCTCTTTCCCAAACAATTATCAACATTCACCAAGCAATGCTTTCCATATATCCTTTGCATATTGACACCCTTTACTCGAAGAGGAAACATCTCCCTAAGTGTCCATGTCCCAAATTCCTTCCCTTGAATTGAGAATAGGTATATTCAATTGCTTGGAACTAGTTTCTTGTGACACTCTTTTCCTCTCTTGTATCATATCATTTCTTTTACTATGAAAAAAGAAGAAGGATGGGAAAGTAATATTATCTCCTATCGACAACAGTCATGTCGCCTTTGAACAAAGCACAAATCCTTGAGTCCATTCATCCAAGGTTTGGGTTTAGCATGCCTTAAGAAGCTAAACTCGTTTCTTAGAGTTTTCTCCTTCTACTAGTTATTCTTCCAGTCCCCATGGAGAGTTTGTTGATGCCTCCTACATCATAAACTTTTGTCAATGATAAGTGTTAAGTCTATGTTTCCTAGGTTATCCATCTATCTCATTCTCTTGTTCAAAGGAAGTCTAATCCCATGTCAGTTGTTCCTCATAACTCTTCACTTTGCATGTCGGCCATCCCCTTACAAGTGAATCTTAGAATCACATGAAGTTGTTTTCCTACCTTGCACCTTGGGCCTACTTTCATCATTGGTAGGTGACCTTGAACCCAACAATTGACATCTCCATATTGGTCATTGATTGAGGGGTTTACTCTCTTTTGTTGCCAGGTTTCATTATTTCCTATTATTCATAGGGTCTCTTTCATGTACTAATTGCACATGGTGCATGTGATAGACACACATTGTCATTGGTTTGTGCACATCCTATTCGTCTGAGTTCTTCCTAATCATCAAGCTATTTCTTTGTACCTCACGTTGGATGATGAGAGATGCCTTAATGCTCTTCTTTCAACGGGTCTCATTCCATCGACTTCAACTCATATATTCTGAAATTGAGATCTAAATTCATAAGAGTAACTAGAG
>JASDQU010014457.1:188194-209459 GCA_032191745.1 Picea mariana
CAGCCTATGTTGGAGTAGAATACCAACTTGTTATGGGGTTAACATAGCAGCCTGCGTTGGAGTTGCATACCAACCTGTGTTGGGGTAGCATATCAACCTATGTTGGAGTACCAATCTGCGTTGGGGTATCATACCAACCTGCATTGGGTTAGCATACTAGTCTGTGTTGGAGTACCAACCTATGCTAGGATAACATACCAACTTGCATTGGAGTACCAACCTGCACTGGGGTAGAATACTAGCCTGTGTTGGAGTAACATACCATCCTGTGTTGGAGTACCAACCTGTGTTCGAGTAGCATACCATCCTACGTTGGAGTACCAACATGCGTTGGGGTAGCATACCAACCTACGTTGGAGTAGCTCCCACTAATGGGGATCTCATCACTTCCCTATAATGGAGATCACTTTTCGCTATTTGGGAACTCATATCACTACTAGAGAAAACAATCACTTCTCACTACTGGAGAATTCTTTCTGGACCACTCCAAGCTTGTCTCTGAAATACTCAAGCTTAACTCTAGATAGGGGATTGGTCAATACATCTGCTACATGTTCATCAATGAAAATATACTGGAGTTTTATTGATCCCTTTTGTACCATGTCCCAAACATAGTGGTACTTGATCTCGATATCCTTGGACCTGTCATAACAAACTGGGTTCTCTGACAACTTTATGCAACTCTGGTTGTCACAAAAGATACAAGTCGTTTCCAACTCGAGATCAAACAATCCTGTAATAATCTTTTGAATCCACACTGCTTCTCCACAAGCTAAAAGCGTTGCTACATACTCTGCCTCTGCATAAATTAGCACCACACAAGTCTGCTTCCTAATGAGCCACGTGATTGTAGTTGATCCCAAACTAAAGCAACATCTGAATGTACTCTTTCGGTCTATGACACCGCCTACCCAATCTAAATCTATGTATCCCTGCAATCTTATCTCATGATCTCAGATATATCTATGTCCATAATCAATTGTACCCTTCAACTACCTCATCAGATGTTTTGCCGCAATCAGGTGAACATGTCTAGGATCAACCATGTACTGACTCAATGTGTTCAGCACAATATATATATTTTTCCTCGTGTTCTCCAAGTACATTAACAAACCAATAATCTTCCTGTATATGGTGGAATCCATTGTCTCTAAATTTGTATCACACAACAATTTCAAGTTCGCCACCATCGATGTAGATATGGAATTATATTCCAACATCCCGATCCTCTTCAGGATCTCCATTGCATATTTTCCTTGATTAAGGAAAATCCCATCTGGTCTCTGCCATACCTCCTGAAGTAAGAATTAATGCATCATGCCTAGGTCCTTCATCTCAAAATCTACAGCAAGATACCTCTTACTCTCAGTGATGAGATTCTCTTATCCTATTAGAAACAGGTCATCCACATATGATAGTAATATCATTGGTCCACCATCCACAACCTTGAGGTATAGGTTGGAATCTTCTTTACTCTTGGTAAATCCCAAGCTCATCATGAAGTTGTCTATTATATCATATCATGCCCTGGGTGCTTGCTTAGGTCCGTACAAATCTTTCTTCAATATACATACATGAGACGCCTTCTCATGTATCTTGTGACTGCTCTGTGTATACTTATTATGACTACTGGAGCAAGTATCTCATCATAATATTCTTCCTCTTGCTAGGAGAATTTTCTGGCCACAAGTCCAGATTTGTACATCTTTATATCGTTATCTTCAACATGCTTGATCTAGTAGATCAATCACTAAATTCCCTTCTGGTCTCAAGGAAAAATCCATATCCCAGTCCTTCTGATTGGCTTCCTCCTCTGTCACTGAAACAAGGAAATCTTCCTAGGAGATTTCACATCTCTTAGAAATATCTAAAGCTACAATATAGTCTTATCAACTCATGGCATCTGTCTGTCAGTCCTGAAATACGTCTCTTTATCCCATCTGAGTATGAGGAGGATTAGTTTATAAATGAAAGTCTCTAAGCCCCTGACTCTCACTGAGATTAGGCTCACTATGAGTCTTCATGATCCCTCTGAAGATTCACTCCCTCTGAGTCTATATAATCTTTGGATCCATCTTCTCCCTTTGTGTGTGTTGATTTCTTCTAAAGTGTCCTATAAATGGTCTTGGGAAGGTTGCTCCTCCCTCTGAACTCTATCTTATTTTGAGATGGTACTTTGTGGGGCCACCTACCTCACCATTGGTGGAGCCATATGCTCCTCATGATATGGCTCATCAATTCCATATGTATTTTCATCCTGCAAAGTGCCACATGACCATAATGGTCTCTTCTTGGTTACTGTAATGATTATGGGTAGGCCCTTCTGGCTCTATTGAATCTTCTTATTCTTCAATACATGGATGTATATGGTCATGTATACAACTTCTTATCTGGATAGTCTACCCATGTCCCAAACTAGAGACTGTTTAATATGTTGTGCAACCATCACTATAGCTCCCTTCAGGGTTATCGCCCATGAACTGGAACAATAACAACAATGGAGAAACAATAGATAAGAATAATACTCTTTATAATAATAATAATAATAATAATAAATAGCGAGAAAAATCATCACAATAGCTCCTTCAGAGATATCACTTGTGTCCTACATGGAACAAGATCCAAAAATAGGAAATACAATAATAAGAAATGAGAACAACACTCTTCTAGTGTTGTGATCAATCATTCCTCCATGGTAACCTGGAAACAAAACAAGAAGTTTCTCGTAGAGGAGATGTTAGTTATATCTAGTAAATAATTACAATAAGAATTTATATCAATAGTGCTCACATGCTACCAAGTATTCATTTTATCTAAAAATAATAGAAATTTTCAAATATTTCTATCACAACTATAGTGTTTACTTGTAGTGTAGAAGTTATCAAACTTGATATGAGTAAATTTGAATCTTATCCATTTAATCAATCAAACCTGGAACTTGGAGTCTTGTCCTCAAGAATGAGTGTTGTTGATTTTCTTTCGAGTCTCCTTCACTCAAGATGACAAGTATTCTCTTCAACTTGTCCCCTGTACTAAGACAATATGTTTTCTTGACAGAAATCTGAGTTAGGGAATGCAAGTAAACCTGAAAATCTTAACCGTAATCAACCTAATACTTTGACTTTAATTTTGACCAATGGTTAGTATGATAGTCATAACTTCAATAGATCAAAATACAACTAGATTTTACAATACATATTCTTCACTTGAGTCTTCTTCTTGTACTTTGATTTGGCCTCATCTTCATCAGGTTTTGGGACTTCTTTTACAAAATCTTCCAAATCATTTTTTTCTAGAATGAGCATTACTCTATACTTCCATGCTCAGAAATTTTCAATGCCTTCAAGCTTCTCATCAAGCTTGGTATTGGGTACCATCCAGTGCTTGAACAATAAAATAAGGAGATAAAACTTTTCAAATAAATATTTTGTGCTAACCAGAGAGCGTTGTACCAATCTAACCAATTCCAGCTTCAATTCTGTAGCTTCCAAGACTAGGGTTATGAGGAAACCCTAATTTTTCAAAATTTAAATTTTGAAATTATGCTCCATGGGATATGTGCACCCTCTTAAGGAAAGGTCTCTAGTGGTCTCACTTTTCCCAATGTACGTCAACAATGTGGATGATGTCACCTTCTAGGGTTTATGCAGTTGCAACAACTCCAACAATTGCAACACTTGTTGAAGTTTACAAAACTTATTCAAACTGAGAATCTAACCATAGGGAGAGGTGTTCTAGGGTTAGGGGAGTCTTCCTATGCTATTATCTTCTCCAGTGAGTTCTTCGGTGCTATGAAAATGCCTTCTTTTAGGCCCTTTGTAATACCGTGTTGAATTTTTGTCTTAAGAAGTTAACTATATTAGTGTTCTTATACTTTTAAACAAATAACACAATAACTGCATATAAAGGATCACTGAAAGAATAACATTCACAACATACACAAGATTTTCCCTGGGAAAACCCCCTAGGGAAAAAACCTAGCAAAATTCCTCAATATAGATTCACCAACCAAGAAAAATGCCTCTCTCCAAGAGATAACTAACAAAGCAAAAGATCCTCCTCAAACCCTTGACTAGGGAATATTAGCACACCACATAACCAAGATATACCCAAGAGATAAACCCAAATCTTCCACAACGTCACTTTCTAGCTACAATAGTGTCTCCCTTTAAGACTTGCACACTTTTATTCTTAGCTACAGAGCTTGTGTTGTGTGTGTTCAAATGAGGCACTAGCCTCCCTTATAAATAGTGGTTTGGCCAGCCTAAAATTAGGTCTAGGCTGATCTGTCACTTTATCCTTTTATTTTACATTTCACTTGTCAAGGCACAATAGGGTCTATTTTTACAAAGGCACAATAGGGAAGTCTTAATAAATATAATATAAAAATATTATTTAGGGTTTTTTCTTGGTCAAATACAATAATAATATCTTTCTAAGCTACTCAAAATTCAACAATACTGACCAATTTGGAGCTGCACATTTTCACAACATCCCCCACATTTCATGGAACCTCCATTGGAAATCATGATTTGAAAATTATTGATGGACCAGATGTAACAATTGACTTCTTGGGAAATGTTACATTGAATAAAATTATGGGTGCTACCACTGTCCACAAGGATGATGAATTTCCTATTTTTAATGTAACTAATTAATTTGAGTCCAGGGGAGCAGAGAAGCCAATGAGGGCATTAAATGAAATAATTGGTTCAACTTCTAGTGGATGAGAGGGTGGGGTCAGATCAGATGGCGGTGGGAGCTCATCCACAAGTGAAAAAACAACCTCTTATCTAGAAACATCTTCATTCATGGACATAAAAATCTTATGTTCCTTACACTTGTTCCCTCAATTTTTTTTTTCATCACAATTATAACAAAGACACTTGAGTTGGCATTCAACCATTTCGGCCCTGGTTAATTTCTGGATCTCGAGGGGAGTTGCAGGAGGGGAAGAATTGGTGGATTTGGGGCAAGGAGGAAAGGATCGTTTGCGGATCTAGCAGGAGACAATATTTTGTGCTTGTAGATTTTAACCTTGTACAATATTTTACCGCAAACATATTTTCAATAAAATAATAGAAAAGATACAATGACAAATACACACATTACAAAGAGATTTTTCCCCTGGAAACCCAAACTAGGAAAACCAACATATTCTATATTCATTCATAGTGATCCATTATTTACAATACAATATAGATATAGGAGCCAGTGGCATCCAAAACCCTAACCCAATGACCTAGATTAGTCAACAACCCTAATTCCTTAACTAAAAATAGAAAACCATCGAAAAAAACCACGTGCCAAAAAACCTCCCAACAATGGACACAAAAATCAAGGAGACACGAAAAATGAGGAAAAAAATGTGACATGTTTCTCGAGGAAAAACCATTTTCTCGGGGGCGCTTCCCCCATACCCCCCTGTGCACCTAGCACAATGTAGAAAACACTAATCTTAGTCGTGCAAAGAGTATAACACATACCCAAAATTATCCCACTTGTTTTTTTCTTTGCATACATGGGGTTATAGGGTTGCATAGTCAACAATCCAGTGAAGAAATGTCCATGGATCCTATACACCAAGAGAACTTCTCAGTGCTCATAGATTTTTTTAATGAATCTGCAACATTCTTTAAAGTGTCCACCTTCAACAACAACACTTTTTTTTCTTCAACCACGTCTCTCACAAAGTGATATTGAATATCAATATGCTTTGTCTTTGAATGATAAGTCAGGTTCTTTGCGAAAAAATTGCACTCTAAGTGTCAACATCTATCCTTATAGCTTGTACCAAACCAATACCTAAACACAATATTTGTAACCATACCGCTTGCTTACTTGCATGAGTGGCTACCATGTATTACGCTTTTGTAGTTGAAAGTGCCACTACGTCCTATCTTTTTCTCATCCAACTGATTTCTCCTCCAAATAGGTTAAACACATACCCACTTGTAGATATCCTACGATCTAGATCTCCAGCCTAGTATGTATCCACAAAGCCATGTATTTCATACACTTTGTCCAATCCTGGTCTTCCTTGGTAGCACAATCCATATCTAGAAGTGCCATGCAAATACCTAAAAACCATTTTTATTGTTTTCCAATGCACCTTCCTTAGTTTTGACATATACCTACTCAAAACTCCCACTGCATGTGACATGTATGGTCTAGTACATACCATCACATACATCAAAATGCCAACTTCACTTTCATATGGAACACGAGACATGTCCTCCTCCTCTTCTCGTGTCTTGGGATAGTGATCCATAGATAACTTTACCCCAACATGAATAGGGACCTTGACTGGTTTACATTCCTTCATATTAAACCTCTGCAATATTGTCTCGACATATTTTCTCTCATTTAACCAGATTTTCCTCTTCTTCCTATCTCTTTTAATTTCCATGCCCAAAATGAAATTTGAAGCATCGAGATCCTTCATGTCAAATTTAGAGGACAACTAAGTTTTCACATCCTATATAATCTCCTTGTTGTTTCCCATCAACAATAACATATCATCCACATACAAGACCAAATAAATAAAATGATCAACAATTAATTTAAAATACACACTGTGATCCTCTTTGCTTCTTGTGAGAACAAGTCCCAACATATAAGTATCAAATTTGTATACCACATCCTTGGTGATTGTTTTAAACCATACAAAGAATTTTTCAGCTTCCATACCAGCTCCTTCTTTCTCTTCACAACAAAGCCTTCTTGCTGCTTCATATAGATTTCTTCTTACATATCCCCATGTAGGAATGTTGTCTTCACATCCATCTGTTCTAATTCAAAATCAAATGCAACAACAACAGATGAAATAAATGTTATAGAAGTTAACCTTAAAACATGTGAAAACATCTCACCAAAATAAATTCCATCAACCTAGCAATAACCCTTTGATACTAACTGAGCTTTGTATTTCTCCACTTTTCCTTCTGCATTCAACTTCTTTTTACATACCCATTTGCTACCAATGGGATTTCTTCCAGTTGTAAACTMCACTAGATCCCAAGCCTCATTCTTATCTAAGGATGGGATTTCTTCTTCCATGGCCTTTTTCCAGAGATTTTCATCCTATGAATCCACTGCCTCCTTGAAAGTTCTAGGATCATCATCAATAATAGACAAATAAAAATTTGAAYGAAAATAAAATGGAGTATACCTTCTGGCAGGCTTCTTTATCAAACCGATCTCCTCAATACTGGAGTATAAGGATCTTCTTCTTATGATTCCTATTCTTCTATAGATTTTGATTCATCATCCTTTAAATAAAACTCTATTTTCTGGTTCTTCCTTACTTGGTAGGACTTCCAATTTAACAACATCCTTCATTTATATAAATACCACATCTAGACTATAAAAAAAATTCTTAGTTTCTGGGTTCCAAATCTTATAACCTTTGAGACCATATTTATACCCAATAAAGATACACTTTTCATCCTTCTTATCTAGCTTACTCTTGTTTTTATTTGGAACATGAACATAGGCCTCACAGCCAAATACCTTGAGATGTGTGAGAGAAGTTTTTTTACTAGTCCATACCACTTGTGGATTATTGTCATCCAACACTGATGAGGGTGATCTCTTGACCAGGTAACATGTATTACCCACTGCTTATGCCCAAAATTATTTCCCTAAACTGACACCATTGAACACACACTTTTCTTTTTCCATCAACGTCCTGTTCATCCTTTCTACAACTCCATTCTACTTAGGTGTATATATATTAGTATTTTTCCTTGCTATACTGCACTTCTTCCATAATTCTTCAAATTCATTCCCGCAAAACTCTCCGCCATTATCTGTCCTCAACACCTTAATTATTTTCTCTATTTCATTCTCAACAAGAGACTTAAACTATTTAAACCTATCAAAGACTTTAGATTTATTCCTGAGGACATATATCCTAGTATTCCTCGAGAATTCATATATAAATGAGACATAGTACATAGATTTTCCCAATGATAGAACCGACACAGGTCCAAACACATCACTGTGAATCAGTTGTAAAATTTCTTATGCCCTCGTTGCACCACAGAGGAATCTTTCCCGATTCTTCTTCCCATATAAAAAATGTTCACATAAATCAAAATATAGAGAGTATTTATACATACCTTCAACCATACCTTTATCATGTAGTAGTCAAAGACCCTTCTCTCTGATATGCCCCAATCTTTGATGCCACAACATAAACTTTTCTCCAGAGACTGTAGGAGATATTTCTTCGTCAAATCCAATATCATGAACAATGGAACTATTACACCCATCACTAATAGTGATTCCTTGCATTTTATACATATTTCCAAACCAAAATCCCTTCAATAACACCATTTCTCCTCGAACCATCCTGCAAGTTTCCTTTTCAAATATTGTTTTTATCCTTGCATCATCCATTTTTCTTACAAAAATCAAATTTCTGGCTAATCCTAGGATGTGAAGAACACCAGGTAGTTTTATAATCCTTCCATATATGAGCCTAAACTTGACTTTTCCTTAACCTATGATTTTGTTTGAGTCATCACCTAAGAAAACATTACCTCCATCATACCTTTCATATTCACAGAACCACTCCTTGTGGGGAGTCATATGAAAGGATGCACCTGAGTCAACCAACCATGCTTCATGATATGCATGTGTGCTTGAAGAATCCAAGTACACATCCCCTCCTTCTTCCTTCGAGGCATTTTCTTCTATAGAAGGAGATTCTTCAGATCCCTTCTTTTTCTCAACTTTGGATCTACACTGCTTCTTGTAGTGCCCTTCTTTTCCACATCTCTAGCATAACTTTACAAACTTTCTGAGAGACTTAGATCTTTCCTTAGACTTATATCTCCCACTTAAGTACTTGTATCTATTTATTTCCTGGGAGCATCCTCTTGCAAATAATGCATCTGTGCTCTATCCTTCCATGTTCTTCCATCTCATCTCCTCTGAAAATAAGGATGATACCATTTCATCAAACTTCAATGTGGTTGTATTACTACCTATGGACACAACCAAACTATCCCACGAGTCTGGTAAAGAGAAAAGTAAACTGATACACTTAAATTCATCCAAAATTTTAATCTCAAGAGATACTAACTGACTTACCACAGTATTGAAGGCATTCAAATGCTCTACCATCGAGTCTCCATCTCTCATCCTCATGTTATACAAATTATTTCTCAGGAATATTTTTTTTACTAGGGACTTACACTGATACAACTTCCCCAACTTATCCCATAAATCATTGGTTGTAGCTTCCTCTGACACATTTAGTAATATTGAATCTGAGAGACACAGTCAGATTGTTCTCTTTTCCTTCCAAGCCAACTTTTTCTAGTCATATGTTGAAGTTCCTGTAGGTGCAGGACCTCGATCCACCACGATCCATTGATCTTTGTCCACCAACAAATATTCCATCTTGAGCTTCCATAGATCAAAAATTTTCCCATTAAACTTATTATCTCCATTTTCGAACCTCTTGCCATTTCTTTCCACCTGAAAAGTCAATACCACAAAAATCCCACTGTAACAAGGCTTATCAGAGTCCCGTGACAAACCCTTGATCACAAAAGACGTCCCCCTGAAGCCAACAAAACTATGATACCAAATGTATATTTTAATCTTGTACAATATTTTACTGCAAACAAATTTTAAATAAAAGAATAGAAAAGATACAATGGAAAATACACACATTACACAAAGATTTTTCCTTGGAAACCCAAACCAAGAAAACCAACATATTCTATATTCATTCATAATGATACATTGTTTACAATACAATATACATATAGGAGCCAACGACATCCAAAACCTTAACCCAATGACCTAGATTAGTAAACAACCCTAATTCCTTAACTGGAAATGAAATACCATCAGAAAAAACCATGTGCATAAAAAATTCTCAACAATGGACACAAAAATCGAGGTGACACAAAAAATGAGACAAAAATGTAACACATTTCTCAAGGCAAAAAAAATTCTCGAGGGGGCTGCCCCCAAACCCTCGCATAAGGGGGATATCACCCCCTTGCACGCTCGATGCAATGTAGAAGACACTAATGCTAGTCATACTAATAATATAACACATACCCAACAATTCTTCCTTGGCTCATTGAGTAGCTTCCAACCAATTCAGGGGTCATGCCATGAAAAGAGGGGCACAAATTTCATATTTTAGGCCACTAATAAAGAATTCCCTAAACAAAGCATATGACATGCCCTTCATTCTAAAATCAAAGTGCTCAAATGTTGTGATAAATTCTTCCACTATTCTAGACTGCTTCAACTTGTTTAGACAACCTAAATGGTGGGTGTCAAAGTCAAAGAGGTCATAAAGCTATGCAACAAAATGTGTCCAAGAAACATACCCTTGGAGTGCCTTTTTACATCATTGCCACCATTTCTATCATTTCATATCCAGATGTAGTATACCATAACAAAGCTTGGCTAAATCATCAATAATGCCATGCAAAGAGAAATAATGTTCTATTTGAGTGACCCATCCTATGGGATCCAAGCCATCAAATTTTTTCGCCTCAATTCTGGGAAGGCATATGTCTCGAGGAAGGTGGGTAGTATGAGGACCTTGGTAATGGAAAGATTCATGGTATTCCTCATAGGATGGTTGTTCATAAGAGGAAGGGTTTGGGGAATGACCCATAAATTAATCAAGTGTGGCTTTTATGTCTTTGATGTGGGAACATTGGTCCTAGAGGATTTGAATAGTGGAATTGAGAGAGCTAATGTTGGAAATGATATTCTTGATTTCCTCCTTGTGTAATATCCCATATTTGGATAGTCTAGGAATATCTGCTAACATGTGTGTATGATTAATGGTTTACAACATATAAATGAGCATAGAAATAACAATTACAACAAAAGAATGCAAAGCTTATATTATGATATCTCTGTGGAGTGCAAATGTCGAATGCGGCTGAATAAAAATGAATCACTTGGCTAGATCAATAAAAAAAGGATCTTAGTCTGAAAACAATAATAAAAATAAAGGATAATACTCGATAATAGATGAACACTGCGGAATCAATGGATGATCTGGAGCCATGGCAACTCATATGGTAACTGTTGCAAGTTCAGAAAGTTCGCCCTGGTGGCTAGATCTCTCAAATCAACCTGGAACTATCCCAAACAGTGAGCCCTATTTTCCCTCTCAGTACTGGTGACTGACCAACCCCTCCGCTGCTGTGTCTAGACCGTGGATGGATCCCCCTAGGGGAATGCGTCCCTCTACTTCTAGAAAAATGCACCCTAGTGATTCCGCCATCAGAATCGGCTAGTATGTGTCTCAAACTAATCGCCTTGGCCTACTCTGAAATGGGTCGAAAGTTTTTCCATGGATCTGATCTAATGATCACTCAGGATCCTTGAATGTTTCCTCCCCAAGTATCACACTCCCAATGTCTAGAAAATGTGCCCCAGATGATTCTGTTGGAAGCATATGAGAAACTAGGAAAAATATGTGTGTGGTCTACCTCTCAACTGGGTCAGAGAGAAATCTTTGAACTCTTCCTAAATGGGACAAGTTGATCCACTAAACCTCCTTAGAAGTTGCACCCTCTCCCTGAACAAGTGTTCCCCTGCTGCTGAATATTGTATAACTGCTACTGAATACTGATGGAATACCTATGTGATCTCTCCGGTGACTAGGGTGTGCCTCTCAACACCAAAATCAGCCACTAGTGTATTCCTCCTGGAATCCACTGAGCTACCTCTCTTGAGATGCACCTTTCTCCTCAATGACAAGTCAAAATATGCATAATGATGAATTAGGTTGCTTTACCTTCTCTCATAGCTTCCAAAAACCCTAATTCGTTGTTGACTCTATTTTTAGCTCAAGTTGGCTTAAAAATGCTTTTAGCCACTTTTAGTTCAATGTCACTATCAAATTATAACACCCTTGGCTAGAGGGACCTCTAGTAACCTTGTTTACCCCTTTCTGGCCTGGGATAAATTCTAACGAGGATGCTTATACCATTAAGCCTCCCCTTTGGAGCTCCTATTTGGAAAGGAACATTATAGTCCTCCCTTCCTGAAATTGCTTGTCCTCAATAAATACCAATCCAGGGTGTTGCAACACCTGCTCATTCTCTCAAGTATCATCCTCTACTGGAAACCCTCTTGATTTGATCAAACACTCTCTGATGACCTTGCTCTTCAGGTTTCACTCTCAGAACTCCATTACCTCCTCCAGAAACAAATCCAATTGTCCCTCCTCATCCAATGGG
Source organism: Picea mariana (assembly GCA_032191745.1). Taxonomy (NCBI): domain Eukaryota; kingdom Viridiplantae; phylum Streptophyta; class Pinopsida; order Pinales; family Pinaceae; genus Picea; species Picea mariana. The sequence continues at coordinate 200,431 of JASDQU010014457.1, forward strand.
GAAATCTCCTATAATGTGCTGATGAATTGTCCCACTTCCTTCTTGAGGAAAGATACGTGGAACAAGTTATAAATATTAATCCCCTCTAAAAGCTCTAACTCATAGACAACCTCACCTACTCCGTGCATGATCCTATAGGGTCAATAAAATATTTTCTTGAGATTCTCAGCCCCACTCTTATTCAGAGATGACTGTCTGTAAGGTTGGAGTCTCATTAAAACCAAATCCCCAACCTCAAAAATGCACTCTATCCTATGCCTGTCTGCACTCATGGTCTACCAATTTTGTGTTGTCTGCAGGTTCTCTTTTAGAAATTTGAGAATATCCTGACTCTTTGTGATCCAATCCTTAGTCTTGGGAGTTATTCTCTCCCCAAAAAAAGAGTCTATAAAAGTGGGAGCATCATATCCATACAATGATCATAAGGTTATCATACTAATGGACATGTGGAAAGTGGTGTTGTAACAATGCTCTCCTAAATGTAGCCACCTGACCCATGTTCTTTTTTGTCCACCCACATAATTCCTAAAATACCCTTCAACCCACTTGTTCATGATCTCGGTCTGCCCATATTTATCAAGGTGATAGCTGGTGCGAGGTCTCAACTTGGTCCCCACCAATCTAAACAACTCCCTCCATAATGTCCCAATAAACTGATTGTCAACCTATGAATTCTGAAGATCTCTATGAAGAATAACTCGGCTACCTGAACTGCATTATACTCTGTCGGTATGGCATAGAAGTGAGAAAAATTGGTCAATATAACGACCACTACATAGATGAATTCCTTACCCTGGACCTTGGGTAGGTCTGTGAGGAAGTCCACCGATATGCTCTCCCATTTATGCTCTAGAATGGAAAGTAGCTAAAGTAGCCCTGCTGAAAGCGTATGCTCTAACTTGTTCTGCTGACAAGTTACACACTCATTGATGTATCACATAACATTCTATTTGAAGCCCTTCCATGAGAACCTCTCTATGATCTTCCTATAGGTTTTGAAAAACCCCTGATGGCTTGCTAGTGGTGAATCATGAACTACTGTGAGGGTATTCATCTTGGGCCCTGAATATGGTACCAAGTAGAATCTATCCTTTTAGAATATGACATCATCAATGACCCTGTACCTGTCATCCTAAATCTGCCCATCCAGAATCTCACAAGTGAATTGGTTCTTGGAATATTCCACTAACAAGTGGGATTTCCAATCCACTGAAATATCCATCAAATAACATGTCGCAGGTCTCCTAGATAGTGCATCGACCACACTGTTTTTCTTCCCCTTGACATACTCTATGTCAAAGTAGAATTCCTCTACCTTCGTCACCCATTGTTGTTGGTGCTCACTGAGGTCCTTTTGCTCAAGGAAATACTTCAAGATGTTGTGATCTGTTTTGACCACAAATTTGTTTCCCACCAAATATTGTCTGAATTTGGTCAAGGCATGCATGATTGTCAACATTTGCTTGTCATATATGGAGTACAACCTCTCAGGCTGACTGAACTTCTTTCAAATAAAATGGGGTGTCCTCCCTGCATCAAAACTTCCACGATATCCTCATCGGATGCATGAAACTCTAATACAAATGGCAGAGTGAAGTATGGTAATGCTAACACTGAACATGTGCCCATGAATTCCTTCATGTGATCAAAGGATTTATATGACTCATCGATCCAGATTAAAGCCTCATGCTTGGTGAGATCCATCAGTGGTTCTCCAAGATGAGAAAAACCCCTGACAAACCGCCTGTAATAGCTGCATAACCCGAAGAATCTCCTCAACTTTGTCACATTCTTGGGCGTTGGCCAATCCAGAATGGCCCCAATATTCTCCTAGTGTACCTATACCCTCTGTGCACTAATGATGTGGCCCAAGTAAAGTAGCTATGTCATATCAAACTCACACTTGGACTCTTTTGAATATAGTGACTGTGCCTCCATGATGCTCAATGCCTCATCCAAGTGCCTCCTATGCTCCTGCCATGTCTTACTATAGACCAAGATGTCATCAATGAAAAACAAGACCGATTTCCTCAACTGATCCCTAAATATGTGGTTCATGCAAGACTAAAATGTAGCTGGTGTATTGGTTATCCCAAATGGCATAACCAGAAACTTGAAATGACGAAAGTGACATTGAAATGTCGTCTTCTCTATGTCTTGCTATTAGATGTTGATCTGATGATACCAAAAGCGTAGATCAGTCTTTGAGAATAAAAATTCCCCATTCAGTTCATCCATAAACTTGTCAATGTGAGGGATGGGATACCGATTATTTATGGTTTTGTTGTTCAAGGCCTGGTAATCAATGCACATCCTCATGGTACAATCCTTCTTCAGAACTAAGACAATTGAAGAATCGAATGGGATGCTGCTAGGTTTGATGTGTCCCATCACTAGAAATTCCTTAATTTCTTTCTCTATCTCATCCTTGAACCTCCTAAGATGACATAGGGTGGTGTGATCATAGGTTTGGCCCCCTCCTCCAACTCAATGTTGTGCTCAAACCCCCTAACAGGTGGTATCCTTAGTGGAATCGACCCAAAACCCTATTGATGTCATCCCAACAAGTTTTCGATCTCTGTCTGATACTGTTGTCGACCCTGTGAATCATTATGTGTAGTGATCAAGCACTATGCGACATATGATACCTCCCCATGTCTGAGTATCCTCTCCATCCTCTTGGATGAAACTTTCCTGGGTGMTCATGTCAACATGCCTCTCAAAAAACCCTCTTCCCATCATTGTCTCTAAAACCCATCTCCAAGGTTGGGTAGTTGGTGGTCATTTTTCCCAAGGTGATCATCCATTGGACTCCCAATACCAAATATKTGTCAAATAGGTCAACCACATAAAATGTGTCTCTCACTGTGTAGTTGCCTAAATTTATCTCCAATTCTAAAAATTTCTTTATACAGTCCACTGTATGGCCATCTGCTACTACAACATCAAACCCCTCAAACTCCTATATCTGAAGTGCTTGCCTCGATACCAATGTGGCATCAATGAAATTGTAGGTGGCCCCACCATCTATCAGGTGATTTCCCATTGTCCTGAATAGTCCCTCTGATCCAGAGGGTATCAAACTTACGAACACTAGAAAGGGTCACTATGACTCCTCCCTTTGCTGGTTTCCGTCTGTTAGCCTGCTCATGAGGATGTGGCACTACTAGTGGGTGAGTCCCTGCTAGTGTCAGTGGTATACGTGGAGGTTTCTCCTCTTCCTTTTTTGGATCCTCCTCTGAGATAGTGGATCCACTATCATGCTCCTCCTCCTCACTATCCACACTATCTACTACCACCTATATATAATGAATTTCTCCCTTTCCCATGGACCTGTGGCCTGGGACCCAAGGGTCTTTGTAGGTGAAGCAAATATTCTTCCTCATAAGCTCTCGCCTTGTCTCATCATCCAGCTTCTCCTTTCCCTTCCATTCTTTCTCGAATGGATTCTCGTCTCAATCCATTTATGGTACGAAGGGTTTGGAAAATGTTGTAGTCTTTGACATTGAGTCTGCCAAATATTGAGTGCATAAGATGGAATCCTGCAAATCATGAGGCCTGTATGACTTCACCCATCCTCTCAAGGGTTCTATGAACCCCTCTGTGAATAATATGATCAACCTGGGTTCAGATATATCTTTGAATACCACTTCCACCTGCTGAAACTCTGTGATGGATGCCTCTACTGTACCATTTTATCTCAACGTGGCTAGATCCCTGAAATGGATCTCTAGATCCCTCCTGTCAAACCTTTCCATGAGTATCTCTATGAAAACCCTGTAGGAGGTGATGTGACTGTGTACCAACATCACCAATCCATGATGCCACCACTCATGTGCCTCACCCTCCAAGTGTAGGGTTGTGAAGCTGATGGATTTTTCCTTGGTCATCTGGTTGAGCTTGTAGTATGTGTACAGATTTTGTACCCAAGATCTAGCTGTGCATTTGGACGATACATCAAAATAAGGTATAGTGAGTTTACCAACTTTCTGGATGAAATCAATGTTATGTCCCTATTGTTGTTGTTATCATCCTCTATGAGGCTCTCTGGGGCATCTCCTGAGTATGAGTCTATAATACTTGACCATGGTCATGTCCTAACATTAGTACATATGAACAAATTTGCAACTGTTTTTCATTGATATTTCCACACTTATTCATCGCAATTTCCACGAAAGCCGAGTTTTTTTTTTTTCGAAATAATTTCGTCGCTCTATCAACGATCCAGGTGTGTGTGGAAACATTGACAAAATTATCTCTCCACGTGTCACCACCTTCAAGTTCGGTTAACCCTTTGCATCATCACAATTCCGACGAAACCTCGTCACAAGTAGAACGAACAACCGTGGCAATTACGATGAAATTTCATCACAATTGTGACACAAATTTTTGACAAGTTAAAAACTAACGACGTAGATGTTGTATGTTCGATGAAAAAACGTGGCAACTTGCGACGAATACCCATGGAAATAGCAACGACATTGATTCATCAAGACCAAAGTTACGACAAAGATGTTGTATGTGCGACGAAAGTTCATTGCTATTTCCACGGTGGTCAAAATGCAATTTTTTTCCGGCGATGGCATTAAGTTTTTTTTTTTAAATTACACGAGATATGGTATTACCATATTACATTGTAATATGGTATACTATATTACAATGTAATATGACATTACCATATTACATTGTAATATGGCATTACCATATTACATTGTAATATGGTAATGCCATATTAACCCACAGTTAATTGCAAGCCAACATGAAGAAATATGAGCTTGGAAAACAATTATGGTTTTGTATGGATTTTGTAGTTACAGGATGTGAATTTTGTATTGACCTAAGAAATATAAAATTTGTTGTAAATTGGTTGATCCAGGATAATTTAATTGAACCAAGGTAATTCATGGGGTTAGCAAATTATTTAGGAATGAAATGTCTCTTCAATGCACATTAGAAAAGGCAAGTATAAACTTTCAATTCATTGCAATTGAAAACCAAGTAATTAAAGCTTTGACATGAAAGAATTGTAATGCATCAATATTAAATCTAATGAAACTTGCAATTTCATTTGAAATCAAAGCAAATTTTGCATGATACATAATGGTGGAACCTTTGATACAAAGAAGGAGTTGGATAACATAACACTTGAAACTTTTGTTGGTGCAATCATAATATACCCCAAATAAGATAAGGAATTGTACATCATAGTTTAGGTATTGAAGTATGATAAATATGATAAATATATACATTCATTTAGGCATTGAAGTATAGGCATTGAAGTATCTTGCAACATTTTGAAGTATCCTGCAACATTTTGATTTGGTAATCAAGCTGTATGATAAATATATACAAAACCACATGGTCAATTTCCTTTAAGACCTCTTTGTTTTTATTTGACCATAGCTCTAAAGTTAAACTCTTATGTACTTGAAGAATATAAAGGATTACCTACATCGAGCTCAAATTTTGGCAAATGGTTAAAACCTTACAAAACTTGTATATATATGCAAGTCTCACGTCTTTGAGATGATTGTAGGCTTGAAGGGGGATTAAAGTATAAATTTCATAATTTTGTTGTTAAGAAAGGAGAACCAAGAATAAGCTCATGTGGGAAGCTTGAAGCTGTAAAGTTGATATACATTTTAGAGTAAACAAGACTGAATAATATGGTAGTTTTTATACCATGTTGAAACATGAAAACAAGATGTAATTATCTTCTTCACTCATGTATAGGTTCATTTTGGAATATCTACATTTATCATGTGTAGTAGATATAATATATTATCAAGATACCTAGATCCACACTCTAGATGATAATGGATATAAGTTAAAGAGAATTCTATCCTTTATTTACAATTGCATGGGTATCCCAAGGATACAAAATGATAATCTAGACATTTTGGATAAGAATGAATTAAAACTATTTGCTTGGATTGGTCACCATATATGGGAAAATATTCCAATGTTTATGTGGATCATTTGAAGTTGTCTATGCCATCCTCATTAGAAGGAGAATTTAATGAAGAGACATTGAGTCCAAAAATTGATGGGGATCATAAACTTGAAAGGGAAAATCCCTACTCCTAGTTGAATTCATATATTTGTACTGATGTCATATAGGCTTGTGCAAGTGACAAAAATTTCAATTTGTATGAATTTGGTAAGTGGAAATTTATGACCCACAAGGAGTAATGGTAAACCCAAGGGTTCATGAGAATGTTGAAAGGTAGAAATATTTTTAGGTTTGTAAAGTAATTTTTTGAGCCCATGAAGACACCATCAGTAAAAAGGTTGTGATTTATGAAAAGGTTTTAAAATCTCTTTCATCACCTATGTATAAGCTATTGGTCAATTTTCTTCTATGTTCTGGATGATTTGAGAAATAATGGCTCTTAACACCTTGAAGAATTGGAAACTCTTACGAACCTAAAGGGTCGTTATGACATTGACTCATATATTCTTGTAAAAACATAATGTTATTTGATGCCTCGATAATCTAGGCATAGTGTATATAAGGGCTAGTTATCAACTCCTTCCTTGATAATAATAATAGGAATATTACTAATATAATAGGAAGAGACTTGTGGATGTCACTTGCACAATTGTTGGAGCATACAAAAAGGACAATAATAACGAGGTCCAAAATTTTGGGTACATCATGAATATATTCAATATACATGGGGTAGACTAATACATACTTTCATTTCCAATAATGAGCAATGAACAATGCAAGAACATGTTTAGCTAGATACCTACATCACAGAGGTTGGCATCTTACCACAAGTGAGGTAGGGTTAGCAACATGATATCTTATGGAAAGGATGGAGGATAGATAAAAAGGTAAATATGGGAGGTTGTGGTGTTATGGTAGTTCTAACAAAGGCAAGAGAAAGAAGTTGATGACACTGGCATGACATTGGAAAAATGCACGAGTTGACATAAACCGACTAAGAGTGAACATGAGCGAGAGAGGAAACACACTCTAATATAGGGTTATGACAAGAATAAATGTAACATATGGAAACTTGGAGGTAAGGTGAGTGTAACAAATGACATTCATTGTTCTAGTATTTATGTAGTCATTAAGGCACCATACACTAGTCAAGGACATAACATGAGTCCCATGTGACATACGATAATCTGGAGAGTGTGAGAATAATAGGCATCATAAACTAGTAATATAGAGTCATCAAAAGCACAAAAACAACACATGGTAGCGTAGATTTAGTGCAAGAATGAGAGGTGGCATGCATCAATGGAGTATTTTATGCAAGTGTAGGAGGCAACATGCATCAACCTAAGTTCAATGCAAGCGTAGAGGTGAAAAATACCAATGGTACCAGTGGAGGAGAGAGGATCAAAGGAAGATATGATTTCACCATTGGGAGGGGCTCTATAGTTGCAATCTATGGAATGTGACCATTAAGGGGGAAATCTTTGAAAACTGACCAAAGAATTGATAGTTGTTCCTAACTAAGTAGAGGTTATCTCAAGTAGGGTCTTTCTTGAGATAATGACCTATAAGGGACCCATCGATATTATGACCAAATATAAATGGATAAAAAGGGGTGTAAGAAAGAAAATATAAGGAGGAGAGGCAATACTTTCCCCAAGCATTTGAAGAACTAGGAAAAGAGGAAGACTATGTAGGAGAGCATGGAACACTAGGAGAGGAAGAAGACAAGGAGATAACTAGGTAATATTGGGTGCTACCAGGTAAGAAGTGGTTAGATTTGATAATGGGAAGTCTAAGCTAGCACAAAAAAACTCCCAATAGGAACAGTGGACATCTTATAAAGCATTTCATTGTTGTTCATATTATATGTTCAAGAGTAAATTAGAGTAATTAAGGTGATATACATAGCATTCAACAATCTCTTGAAAAATCCCTATGACAAGGGTGACTCCACAATGTTTGTTAATGAGAAGATGAGTTCCATCCTATTGTACTAAGCCCCAATGATAAGAAGAGGGGTGAGGAGTGATGGAAAATGCAATTATTTTGGTTACAATTGTCAAGGATTATAGTGGAAAGTTGGTCTTTGATATAACAATTATGAGTAGAAAGGAGACATAGAGAGGGGAATAAATTTCATTCGTCATTATGAGTAATGAGGAATATTTTTCAATAGAGTTTGTAATAGGGACTATTTTTTGTTGGGGAGAAGTGTCCAAATATTGGTATACCCTAGGATCATCAAGGGATTTCTCATCTATGTACAAGGATTTGGATGTGTATTATTATTATAAGAATAAGCATTTTGTAGTAGTGTCCTTTGGAGCCTTATAATACTTGCACTAACATGTGGGATGAGAGGAGGGGTCTAGATTATTGGGATTAGCTTCATGCATTATTTAATACAAACTAGTATTTGGACTAGGGATAGCAATAAGGTTAGGATTATGGAAATGAATGAAGTGAGGGATCTTTTCTAATTTATTTTCCACAATGAGGATATGGATAAAGACTTTGTATATGGGTGTTCTCTAAAATAGTTATACTTCTTTATAAAAAAACTACAAGTAAACCAAAAATATATTTAAAATATATACAAGTAAACCAAAACACCACATGGAACTTGGCATATATAACAATATCTACATATTCATGAGGATTGTGAACCTTTACTAAAATAAAGCCTACTTTTAAAAACACATCAAAACCCTTACCTTTTCATTGTTCTTTCGCCAGATCCATTAGCCCATACAACTTGATAAGAGTTTTCAATGAGATGCATTTCGATCACCAAGACCTTCATGAATCATAAAAGACAAATTTTTTATGAGTAAATAATTTATAATAAGAAAACAAGCATGCATTTAGTTATGTAAAATACTCTAGAAAAAAATGAAGTTGTTTCACCTTAATGGGCTTCTCTTTGTTTCGAGAGTAGGTTATTCTCTACTAAACAGGGCCAACCACGTGAAGGTGGAAGCTCATATGGCCCCTCCCCCCCCCTCACATCGCTCTCAATTTCCCATACCCAACAAATCATTTTCTCTATATAGAAAAAATATATACATTAATG
>JASDQU010014457.1:222552-256869 GCA_032191745.1 Picea mariana
GGTTAGTATTTTTAGCCTATATAATGGGTTTGTGTGTTCAACATTAGGGGTTATTGGTTTATAGGGTTAGCAATTACTAGGTTAGATGTTAGTCAATTAATTGTCATTAGGAGTTATTAGGTTAGATGTTAGTCAATTAGTTATCATTGTGGGTTAACGAACAAGTGACCATTAGTGGTTGGGTTTTAGGGGTTATGGATTGCTCTCTTGGTGGTTTAGGGATCATTAGGGGATATAAATTTAATTGGTTGGTGTGTTAGGGATATTGGTTAAATCTCAATTAATCATTTAATAGGTTAGTAAGGCATAATTTATTGTGTTAGTTCTTAGTGGGTTAGGATTTAGTGTCTTAGTTGTCATCCAGTTAGTGGTTAGTGGGATAATTTCCATCCATGGTTATTGTGTTAGTGGGTTAGTATCTTTAGGGTTAGTGAGTTAGGTATTAGGGGGTTAGTGCATTAGGGGATCAAGGATTAGTGGGTTATGGGTTAGTGGATAATGTGTTGGGATTAGAAGTCAAAGATTCACATGTTAGTGTGTTAGGGATTAGGATTTAGTGGTTATGGGTATAATTAGGTTAATGGTTAGTGGGTTAGACATTAGAGTGTTTTTTTAGAACTAGAGGAATTTGTAATTTCTCTAGATAATTACCTAGGCGAGACACAAGTTCAAATCTAGCTAGCTTCCACTATAACCCTTAGATTAGTGCCAACAACTTGCAACCCAATGCCTAGCAATAAAATTATGACATAACAAGAGTCAAGAAGTTCGAAGAGACACGTGCAAGGGGGTCCCACTCCTAGGGGGCATCTACCCTTCTAGCCTTATCACAACAAGCCAAAATATCATTGTGGATTTGAACCTGGGTGAGGAGAGTGAGAGAACAACATTGATATATTGGAGCAACTCCACTAGGAAATTCTCCAAGCCCTTTTATCCAAATAATCTTCACACATACAAATGCTTTCAAAAGTTAAAACCATGTGGACCTACCTAAACACTTGAAAAAAAACAAATAATTATTATTTGTTTCCAAAAAATGTGTACCAATAAGAAAATATATTATAACCTACTAATTACCTTAATGAATGTATGCAAGTCATGTGTTTTAACCCCACCAAAATCACCTTTTTCAATTAATATATTTTGTATGTTCGACGAAAACCCCGTTGGAAACCTAATTTTTCGAATGACCTCTTTTACAATATTGCTCTGTTTCTCCGTCAATAACCAAGGAAGACTAGTATTTTGTTCAGGACCATCGCCATTAGAATTAATAATAACACTTTGAAAGGCGTTATTAGCTTCTCGGATGTCACAACAAATCTTTCCAATTCTCTCTTTGTCAATCCTTCCATCTAATATTCGCCATAACAATTCTATTATGTTCTTCCCGATATGCATTGTATCAAACAAATGAACTATTTGTAGGTGCTCGTAGTATGGAAATCTACTGAATTGCATTGGGTAACTTTTCATTCCTTGTGGAAGCCTATTCGTTCCTTAACGACATTCATGAAACATCAACAAATTGAAATTAACACTAATTAATGGGACAAAATGAATTTAATACTAATGAAATTAACCAAATATTTATATAATAGGTCATACATAAATAATTTGTGTACCTTGACGATTTCTAATATATTCCAACTTCCATAGGCGAGGTGTCAGTCTTCATGGTTTTATGCCATTTTCTTCTTTACCATTGAACTTTGCTTTGTCTGTAGTTCGATAACTATGGTTCTTAGGCAGAAAGTGCCTATACTCATCAAACACTTCATTTTATAAACTCCTTGAATGAAGAGATTTTATCCCAGGACCACAAACTGGGCATGCAAATTTACCCTTTGTTTGAAGACCTACAAGATATATGAATAAATGTAGCGTCAAATTAGAGTTACAATTTAAAATAATGCATGATTTTTTCAAAAAAGATATATAATATTAAATCACAAAAATAAAGTAACAATATACCACAAAAATGTGTTAACCCGGGAGCATCATGAATTGTCCATGATAGTAATCCATGGAATTGAAATCGTCTTTTCCCTATTGGTCTAGAGATGTCATACATAGTGACGCCAACCCATAACTTCAACAACTCATCGATGAGAGGCTCAATACATACATTCATATATTTAACCTGGTACCTACCTAATTGGTTCAACCTACTTCATGATTAATTATACTTATCTAGATGTCGTGATATATAAAACAAATAATTACCATGCACGAAACAAAGAAATGAAATATTTTGTCATGCTTTAAAGCAAATAAAAGATAATTAAAAACCTGGAACAATCATTGCCAACATTGTGTACTCTCTCTTGATCGACATCCAAGAAGGAAGGTTATTGCTTATAAAAAAAACAGGCCACACTGAGTAGGTAGAACGAAGCTCTCCAAATGGATTGACACCATCAACTGCCAACAAAAGTCTAACATTATGAGGTTCTTCTTTAAAAATTGGCCACTTTTCTTCGATGTAGTTCAATGCAGAACCATCTGCAGGCATTCAAATAACATCGTCTCGAATTTTGTTCTTTGCATGGAAATCCATAAACTGTGCTATACTTTGGCACCTGAACAACCGCTAGAAATGTGGAATTATTGGAATATAACGAAGAACTTTGCCAGACACCTTCTTTGACGCTTTATCGGTTCAATATCTACTTATCTGACATTGTGGGAATTCATTTTCTAATGCTTATTGTCCATAATATATGATATGATCATTAGAACATTCATCAATAGCCTGATAGTCCATTCCAATTTCTTTCATAATCACAGATATTTCTCGATATGTGCGTGGAAAAATATTCAACGTCGGTAATAGATCACCTAACAATCTACAAAATTATAAACAATAATTCAATGTAAACAATATTCATCGTCAATATATCATCCAATATACTAATTTGAAAATTAGAAAACAATAGCAATATAAGAAAAAATTGAACCTTTTGAGTATTTGTGAACATGCAGGCATAAATAACTAACAAATTAAATACCTTAGTATCTGTGTGAGACATGTGTTTGATAAACCATTCAAAACCTTCAGGTTCACCAACAACAATATAGCAGATAAAAGATTTGTTGTTGAGCCTTCATAAAGAGGTTGACGTGACTTCTCGAGTAGAGGATCAACATCATGACTATCATCTTGGTTGCCCTCATCCATTGGAGAAAATGTGTCTTGGATCAATCTATGTATCTCATCTTCCTGATTTGAATCACTAACATTATCTCCATCTATATCATCATTAATAACTTGATCATCAGCTTCAATATTCCGATCTCAAAGTTCATCTCCATGTAAAGTAGTATTTCTTCTAGTACTTGGCAAATAACTCTCTGGAGGTCAACACTTTGGGGGCATCATCTATATATTTAAAAAAAACGTAGAAAGGTTAGTCTGTATAGAAAATATAAAAATCTCGATAAGAAATATTACTAAAATTCATGACATACTGATTATTACAAAGAATACATTAAATATTGAATCCTCTTACCAAGGGACGATATTCATAACCCCCTTCGGCGTGCCCCTTCTCCCTACAATGTTTTTGGAATGTTTTTATTAAAAGTCTTCTATTTTGCAAGCCTCTACAATCATAGAAAGGACAATAACATTTTCCATCACCCCTCACCTCTAATGCCGCTCTTAACCGAGCAAGCTTTCTGTCATTTTCGTAAATTGTGACAAATTCTTGTCCTGGCAAGCAATTGTCTTACCTACACCGTACCAAACATTAAGTTGTCATTTTTTTTATGTTTTGGCTACTCCTTTCGATTATGATATGTTTATTTGCAGTGACCTACATCTTTATAATAAGGTCAACATCTTTATAACAAGGTGATCATATGTGTAGAGGATCAACATCATGACGACATAGATAACATCTTTATAATAAGGTCATATGTGTACAAATGTTTTCTTTATATAATAACAACATATATACCTAACATAAGTTTAGGGTTAGTGTTTATGTATCTTATTAGTCCCTGCTAAAGCAGAGAATATAGCACTTTCTCTACTGTCCATATGTACACACCCGATCATGTCAACCACAACGTTTAGCCTTGGGTTTTGTTTTTCATGCTTAAATAATGGAAATTCTCGTACTTTGTTTTGAAAAATGTACAGATCCGATCATGTCAACCACAATATTTAGTCTTGGGTTTTGTTTTGCATGATTAAATAATGAATGATCTCTCATACATTAATAATTATATGTAATATTAATAGGCTATCTTGTCACTAATGCCAACCTACCCATTAATTATTACAATATGTTGAGGATAGCAAAGAATTTATATGGAAGAGGGAAATGTTATTAATATTTCTCTTAATTTATATGCGAAAGAGGGAAATGTTATTAATATTTCTCTTAATTTATATGCGGAAGAGGGAAATGTTGAAGATAGCAAAGAATTTATGCGGAAGAGGGAAATGTTACAAGATATTAATTGCAGCTATTACCCTTGTTGTTATAAGCATGAGTTTCCTTCCTATCTTATATATACCATAACTTATCATTTATCAATATAACAATCAACTTCAATATTTTATTCATGGAGATTTCTTCCTTCATTTGATTGAATTAGTAAGTGCTAGCTGCCAACCATTAGGTGTGCAAGTATCCCGACCATTATTGTCACTGTTATATTATTTTCAATTTATGCAAGTGTGATCCCTTTTGGGTACTAGGGATGTAACAAGTGGTATCAAAGCTTCAATCAAGATTTGTTGGTTTTTTTTGTCAGGTCTTAAAAATTAAAAGAGAGAAGAAAATGACAATCAATTACTATCATTTCACCGATCAGGGTTGAGTTTCAAGAGCAATTCCATATCTTTATCAATGAAAAGAGAGAGTGATTATAGCTACAATTGAAGGGAAAAGGGTATGTGGATTCCATAAACCTAGAATATTATGGAATCCACATACCCTTTTCCATAGAATATACTAAGTAGATCCAAAAACCAAAGACATGAAATATGGTACTGCACATATTATAATATATTATCAAGGAAAAAACAAGCTAAATGAAATTTGGACATTTGAAAAAAAAATTACAAGTTAAATGAGTACATCAATAAAAAATAACATACTAACCTTGCAAGTTCAAAATACAAGCTATGTAGATCAATAATTGGATTTGTTGAACCGGTGGGTGACGGAAAAAATAAACAGCTCAAACAAAATCCAAGAACAATGTCGCAACTATAGCAATTGTGTCGCAAAGTCTCTTAAAGTCACATATATATAGATAAAATAGTCAACTAGCCGTTAACACCAACCAATGAGATAGGAAAAATTTGTGTCGATATTGCCACAAAATTTAGTCGCTATAGCGACAAAAATCCTGACTAGATTTAAATAATATTTTCGTCGATATTGCGACGAACTTTCGTGGCAATATCGATGAAAATCCTTCCCTGTTTAAAAAAAATATGAAACTAGATGAAGCGTGGAAAATTTTTGTGGAATAATCTTCCCATATGTAGTAGTGTGATGGAAGTCACAACCCAATGCTGCATACTCCCTCCTATAATCTAAAATTTCCTCTGCCTGAGTGGGAGACCTTTGTGCTATCGACTGTTGTGCTGCTGCAGGGGGTGCCCTCTGGAAACTGGGGAAGAATGGCCTAGGAATCCTACTCGAAGAGGTATATGTGAGAGTAGGTGTCTGGGATATACTGCCTACCCCTAAGTTCCCATGTGTTGCATGTGGGGCTTGTGTTCTTGAGGTACCCACTATAGCAAATATATCATCCATCTGCACTAAAGATCGGGTCATGGCCTGTTGACTGACTACCAGATTGCTAAGTAACCGCGTGAATACTTCCTCTAGTTCCATGGGGTCCGTACCACTACCCTTTGGTATATCATATATATATTCTAACATCCTCTCTACCTCATGCTCAGCCTCACACTCTGCCCTTCTCTCTGCTTCTTTGTGTGCCTCTTCCTCTTCCTCTGAGTTGGGAGGGAAAGGGGGTAAATCAGGTCTTGGTATTATTTCCTTGTGTTATAACCCTAAATTGCACCACACATGCTTACCTGGCATCATGCCAACTCATACCCCTTCTTTGCCAAAACTCTGCTGAACAACTCTTTGAAAATCCTCTTGTGTCAAGGCCCACACGCCCTAACCCATTACTGCATGCGTGTGCACGCTGGCTGACTCACTACATCCCGCCTGTACCTAACAAAGCACGAAAAAATGAAAGTTTCCGACAGAACAAAAAGCTATGGGTCAGTTAACTGAAACTCCCAGCCATGCATGGCCGAGGGTTCATCCAAAACCCTAGCTCCTTCTAGCCTATAAAATAAGGGGTAGGGGTACCATTTAGAAAAGGAAAAAATATAGCGAAGAAACTTTGCCCATTTACGTAATCCATTTTCCCAACCCTTTATCCTTTTCTCATGCAAAAGGAGATTTAACGCAAAGCAGTTGAAGGACAGAAGAAGAGGAGCCCAGGATTAGGTTCAAGGAGTGGTGGCCAGTCTCAACTTTGTTGTAAGTTGATTCACTTTCAGTAATAAAAAGAATACTTTTCCCGTCCCAATGCATGAATTGTCTATGGTTTGAGTAGTTTATGCTTGATTTCTAACCCTTGAGTATAGAAGTAGCATGCATGCATAGTTGTTGTTTGTCTTGAGTGTAGGTCATCTGTGGAAGGAGAAGCGCACGCAAGTAATCGAAGAGCAACAGAGGATCTACATCAAACGCCGGTAATAAGGTTGGTGGTCCTTTTCCACGCATTTACTGTGAAAGAGGGGTTTAAATCTTGGGTTGTAGGTAAAAAAGTAGTTTCTTTTTAGTCAAAGTCTGCATGCAAGTCTGACCCTAGTTTGCTAGTCCGTAGGGTGTTTTTCCCAACAACATAATTGGTGACTCCACTAGGGAGAATACTCTTTAGGGTTTCTGGATTTATTTGAGATTTTTGGGTAGTCTAAAGATTAGGTTTTCTGTTTTTCTTTGCCTGTCTTTTTCTGTAAGGTCTGAGATAGCAGGGAGCCTGGTTTTTTATACCAATTTTCCCTGACTTTTTCTTGATGGTAGTTGTCGAGACACACAGAGGTACATGCAGCCTACAGAAGGCCTGCACTCATGTACCCGCACCCTATCCTCTTACAGCCCGCATGTGAACTCTAGATGTAGATATAGCAGTAGTGTGTAGGAGTTCAGAGAACTTTAGAGGCAATCCTCCTCTTCCCTATTAGAATTATACATTCTCAGGGGGTTTTCTAGAATCCTGTCTGAGTCTTGCTGGTTCACAGTCCTATCTCAGATTGCTTTTTTAGCCTTATTTTTCCTTGCATTATTTGTCTTTTCTATTATAAAGAGCATCCAAGCCTTAAAGGGACCTTGGTTATCAATACCAGAGGCCTCTTCCTGGTTTGGACTGCCTGTTTTCATTTTTTCCTTAGAATTTAGATATACACGGGGCTTGTACAAGGTCAGCCCGTGTGTACACGCCTTCTATCTCTGTTCATCACACGTTTGCAGATGTGTTGTTTTAGTGATAGTCACGTGCTTGGACATGCTAATTTTTGTGCAGGGTGGGGCAGTCATCCCCTCCTTTTATGAGAAGTATTCCTCTCACGTGTTTGAGTCTAGGTTTGAACAGTCAGTAGGTTAGGTCATCTTACCCTTAGCCTGCTTTTCTCAGTTAATAGTTGACAATATATATATATATATATATATATATATTTATGGTTTTTAGACAAGCGTGAGAGTCTTTGTTTTTTGTTTTTTTTATTTCCATTGTGTGATTCTTTGCGATCTGCACTTTAAGCCATAATTTGTTTTTCTTGGTTTTGTGCTTGTCGGTATTTTCCCTTTATTGCTTTACTAGCACTTAAATAAATAAAAAATCTCTTTTCATTTTCTTCTTTGGTTGAAGAGTGTGTTTCTGCATCATTATCTAGGGAGAAGTCTTTTATTTCGTAAGTTTTTGCAGTGCATTTAGAGCATAAGTAGCTCGTAGTCGAGTGAAATTCCTTTAAGTTTGTTGTATAAAATCTTAGAAAAATTGAAAAGAAAAAGAAATCTTTCTTTGTAAAAAGTTGTTGAAATTTTGCATTTAGTAAAAGTCTTTTGTTTCCATCTTTTTTCGTTCGTTTTTGCTTTCATCTTTACACATCATTAGTTTCACCCTCATACTCCTTGACTTAAGAAAAATCCTTAAAAGAAACGCTAATTTAAAATCTACTAGACTTTTTGTTTGTAGGGTTCACAAACTAGTTCAGGACTAGGGCCTTGGATTAGGTTGGAGAGGAAACTCTCCAAGGATATTCAAAACCAAACATTAGAGTCTGCGATAGGGAGTGTCTAAGTCCAGTTTCGTGGAAGTTATCTGGGACCCCCCTCTAACACAGGGGATAAACACAAGGTCGTGTGCGGAAAGGTAGCAGAGATAACCCCTCCAAAGCCGGACCAATCGTAGTGGAGAACACATATCGAGGGCTTGTTTTGGGATTCCATCGTTTTCATTTGCCACGGGGCTTCGTGGGTCTCAAATTCGTTCGAGATCCTCAGTTGTCTTCTAGACCATTTTCTCTCAATACCTTTGACAGGTTTCAGGCTTGATACCCTGCTCATTGTGGTCTACCCAACTTTCGACTGTACTCGCCTGGTGACTCTTCGTGTGTTGGCAACCTAGTTTCCAATCTATTTAGGGACATACACTGGTGACTACGGGGGTATACCGCGGTACCCAGGATAGAAATTAGGCCATGCTTTGCAGAGTATACCTAGAGGGTGCTTCCGTATTCGAGTTGCACTTGCACCGGTAAGTTGCTCTAGTGTTGGTTGTTGTAACTATTCTTCCGAATAGTTTAGTGATTGCTTGTCTTATCTCTTAGGGGCTTCTTTCTAGTGTGTGTTACTTTTGAACGTGTAGAATACCTTAGTGTGTCTTGGATCTTCTCACACGGTGGAGGATCCCAAGCTCCGTTGGTCACAAAGGCTTCTTGGCCTGCCGCTGGTTACACTGTAGCCACCCCCGCCACCATTAAGGTGGAAGCTAGACCAACAAGGGTCTTTTGAAGTGAACAGGTTACAAACCTTTGTGCTCGAACAACTCCTAGAGGAATCAACTGCCAATATTGGCTCAGTTAAAACCCCAACCATTGATTTCTTAGCACCGTTTATTGTACCGATCCAATTTCACGAACGCCAGTCAGTGCATCACACAGCTATGGAAACAAATGTTGTTACTTCTTCTGGAAATTATTCCATTCCCACCACAGTTGCTACCAAAGGAGAATCATCTCCTAACTTACCATCATCAGTCTAAGCCACCATGGTCTCGGCCGCAACTACATCGCACAGTGGACTGAACCCATCTATGGCAGTGGCTACAACCCCCTTCACACCTAGTGCGACAGGCCCTCCATTTTCATACGGTATGCCTAGTTCAGGTACAAGTCCTGCACTAACCTACTCCACTTTACAGACTTTGGGTCTAGGTGCAGGGAGCTCTAACGTTCCTCTGCAAGGTCAACTTGGGTCCACTCCTGTCCCTTTTAACTCTTTTCCTTACGCAGAAGGTCATATCCCTCCTTCGTCCCCTTCACTTGGTGGTCCGCATCAGTAGTCCGTCGGGCAGCCTACACACACTAGTTTATTTGGAGAAGGGATTCAAGGAACACCTGCGCATAGTACGCTGGTAGGTTCAACACCGTTTGTTTGGAATGGGACATTTGGTAACAACACTTTCTCATCAACCGCTTTCTCGTCTGGGGGCAATCCCATTTTTGGACAGTCTACTCCTGCGCAGGGGGCACATATAGCAGGATCTTGGAACTCAGGACAAGGATCCATTCCCTCCTCTGAAATGCCATTTTGGGGTAATTCTTTCCACAGTCAATGGAACCCTAGATAGACCACTATGCCTCTCCCATCAGGGTCGGCATGGGGTAATCCTTCCCAAAGTCTTTCGAACACGATGCATGCCCAACACCCTATGTCCTTTATGGGAAATCAGCCAATGATGTCTCCACAGATGAAAAATACTCATGTTGGTCAAGGCCATGGTTTCTACCAGAATCCAGGCTAGCAGCCAAACATTTCCTGGCAACCTGGTGCCAGTCAAACCCCAAGACCCTTTTTCCTAGTTTATCAACAACAACCCAAATTACCATTCCTAGCGATGTTACACTTGCCAAATTTGACAAGGTTGTTAAATGATCATATTTTTCACGATCCATGTTGGCCTCCTATGCCAACGAAGTTGCCTTCAGACATTCCAAATTTCGAGGCTAAGCCTAATGAAGATCCAAGTGATCATGTGACTATTTTCCATCTTTGGTGTTCATCTAACTCATTGAAAGATGACTCCGTACAATTGCGATTGTTTCAATGCACTCTTATCGGGAGTGCTGTGAAATGGTACATCGAGATCAATCGCTCAAGATACTCTTCTTTTGGTGAACTGATGATGGCCTTCCTTAACTATTTCCAGTTACTTGTAAGATACGACCCTGGCACAGAGCTGCTCGCCAATTTCGAACAGACAAGAATGGACCATATCTCTTATCATAACCAAGAGTGGAGATGCCAGAAGAGTCTAATCAAAGTACCAGCCCCACCAACATTCCTGCTTGAGTGGTTCCTTAAGTCTTTGGTCCCACAGTTATCCAAAGATGTTGCGACTTCCAGAGTTTTCTCCGAAGAAGATGCCATCATGAGGGCTCACCAGTTTGATCTCATCTATTCTCAGTCTGGTTTATTATACAACATCTTTCCCGATGTGCCATGTTCGATACTGGATAAAACCAGACAGAGAGCTAGACCACATGCCGATGGTATTGTTGGTTCAGCACAAACCAAGCCCACTGAGCAATTGACAAAATAGTTGTAACAGCTATCCATACAACACACAGCGGCCAGCCAAACTACTGCTTTGGATGCTCCCCCTACCCAAACGTCAGACGTACACTCATGCAGTCGACTAACCCAAAGGCCACCCAACAACTTGAAGGGAAGAAAAAACAACGAAAGAAGGGTAAGGGGGATAAAAAACCCACTGATAATACTGGCGGGGACACTACAGAAAAATGGACGGCGAGGTATCCATGCAACTTGTGTGCGGAAGACCACCTGACCCATCTTTTTCCTCGACTTGCAGAGGCCCAAAAGTTTGTCACAAAACAACAACAGGCAGTGTTGACTAATCCCTTTCAACATGGGCAAAATTTAACTCAAGCCTCTACAAGCACAGAAGGGGGCAGCCAAGAAACCTGCCCTCCTCCAAACAATTCCTCATCCGTGAACATATATATGGTTAGGGGTGATGCTTTCATAATGACTAGAGTGCATGACTATAGTAAACCAAGCGCTTCTAAGAAGGGTAAAGAAGTTGATCTCCCATCTCTTCCTCTACAGATCGAGAAGACATTGGGAGAAACAATGACACACATTCCAAAGGGTGCATTTAAAAAATATTCTCACAACTCAAACACAATGGCCACCTAGAACTACTCTGTGGTGGAGGATTTATCACAAACCCCTTATGTGATGTCTACTTTGGAGGTCCTCCAAAGATGCCCTGCTAAGAGGAAAGCCTTGTTAACCACTTTGGGCTCTATGGAGACTTGTAATCTGGGTACCATCATGTTAGATACAAATGACTTAAAACCTCGTCTGCCTTACCACGTAGCATTTCAGATAGTAGTGGTTCATCCCATGAAAACTTTTACATGGAATATCTTCCACACAGTGGTCGACGAGGGCGCCTCGACATGCGTTATGTCGTTAGCATGTTGGAAGGCCATTGGCCAACCTGCTTTGTCTCCATCACCTACTCTCCTCACTGCTTTCGATGGTCGTTCTTTCCGACCACATGGCATCGTTCCTTCTTTCCCTGTGCAGTTAGGAGGGAAGACCGTGTGTGTTGAAGTAGAGGTAGTCGATGCTCCCCTTGACTATAACCTCTTGTCAGGATGGAGTTGGACTTATGCTATGCAAGCTGTGGTTACTATAGTTTTCCAAGTCTTGTTGTTTCCACACGAAGGCCAGATAGTGACCATCGATCAACTGTCCTTCTCCAGACCTGACCCAGCTTTGGGGGCATCCACGGTCCCAATGACAGATAATCCTCAACTAGGTGTTGTTAACGTAGGATTTGGTTTGTGCCCATCCTTGATGGGTACCTTCGATTACCCACCTCCTCATGACGATGTCAAATTTATATCTAACCACCATAAGGTTGAGATTTTTCAAGTTTCATCATTTCGTACGACTTACTTTGAGGATCCTTGGATTCTTCCTTCCCCATCAGCTACGATGGATGAGACAGGGCACTCAGGCATGTCCATGCAGTTGTCGGCCACTGAAGTAGCATACTCTTTAGTCCAGCAAGCTTCAACTAACCCTGATCCGACTCCCGCACAAGAGTTATATCCACTTCTAGAGCCTATTTGGGCTCATGGTTCTCTTGCTAACGTCAATTCGTTAGACTTAATCTTTCATTTTGATGAAGCAGTAATCGAAGCAATGACTAGTTCGGACAAACCTTGGGAAGATCTTCATCACATATCATACTTTCTCCTAGAGTTAAGCCGAAACCAAGCAAGATAATTCACTGTTACCATGACGGGAGATCAACCATGTCCTATTAACCTCTTAGCTACACAAAAAATTTATGCTGAGGGAAATATGGAGACTATCGCTGAAACTATACCTATCAACATCTACCGAAACCCTAGTGTCATGGAGAATGTCTTCGTCGGAGCAGATTTCTCCCCCGAAGAGATTCAAATTTACACAGATCTTTTCAAAGAATTTCGCGACGTTTTTTCCTAGTCTTATGAGGAAATGCTAGGTATTGATCCAAAAATAGTTGAACATGAGATCACAACGTATCCTGATGCCAAGTCTGTTCGACAAAAAATTCGTCCAGTCAATCCTAAGAAAGCAGCAACCATCAAGATTGAGGTTGAGAAATTGCTAAAGGCAGGTTTCATTTATCCTATTCATTTGACTCAATGGGTGTCAAACCCTGTGCCGATCAATAAAAAACAAGGCACGATTCGTGTATGTACCGATTTCCATGATTTGAACAAGGCATGTCCCAAAGATAATTTTCCAACACCATTCCTTGACCATATCATTGATGAATGTGCCAGTTGTGAAGCCTTTTCGTTCATGGATGGTTTTTTGGAATATAATCAAATCCAAATCAAACCTGAAGACCAAGACAAAATGGGATTCATTTGTCCGTGGGGTACATTCGCATATCGTAAGATGCCTTTTGGCCTTAAAAATGATGGATCCACTTTCTAGTGGGCCATGTCTTTTTCTTTTCATGACCTCAAACATATAGTCGAGGCCTATTTAGATGATTTAGCATCACGCTCTTGCAAGTGAACGAATCATCCCACGCACCTTAGACTAATCTTCGAATGATGTCGCTACTTCAGGATTCACTTGAATCCAAACAAGTGCAGCTTCTGCGTAACATCAAGACGTTTGTTGGGTTTTATCGTATCAACAACAGGGATCATGGTTGATCCTCTTATGGTGGAGGCAATAATCCAGTTGCCCCCCCCACGCACAATCTTACAACTTCAGAGTCTACAAGGTAAGGAAAACTTCTTACAATGCTTCATCACCAACTATGCCGAAATCACCAAGGGCTTTATGCGTTTACTAAAGAAAGACGTTCCTTTTTTCTGGGACGAAGCTGCTCAATTCTCTTTTGATGAATTAAAACACACCCTCACAACTGTACCTCTGCTACGACCACCTAACTATAACAAAGACTTCTTATTATATCTGGCTGTCGTAGAGTCAACCATAGGCATGGTTTTAGTTCAGGAAGATGATTCATTTTCAGAATACGTGATCTATTACCTGAGTCGAGGCCTCGTAGGACCGGAACTCAATTATTCTCATATCGAAAAACTTGCGTTGGCAATAGTTCATGCTGTTCAATGGTTCTGTCACTATGTTTTGTTTCGCAAGACCACCGTCATTGCTGTCGTAAATCCATTCTAGTACATGTTGACACGATGAGTGATAGGCAGAAAAATCAGTAGATGGATAGTCATCCTCCAAGAATTTGACTTAGGCTTCGTTTCAGCAAAGTCCAAGAAGTCATCGGTCTTCGCAGAGCTTATTTTGGAACTTCCGGTTGAGTCAGGTGACGTTGTGCCTGAGGAATCACCTATCTGGGGGGATATGTTTTTTATTACATCTTCAGACCCCTGGTACGGATATATACTTATCTATCTCTAGACTTTGAAGTGCCCCACCTCTGCTTCTCATGATGAGCGTCGACGAATACGCCATCAGGCTAAGAATTATCTCATACTCGATGATACGTTGTATCAGAGAGGTGTAGACTGCATCTTGCATTGATATCTCACTCATGAGGAGGCCATCATAGTGCTCAATGATTTCCACACTGGAGCTTGTGGCAGTCATTTATCTGGGTTCGCAACAACCCAAAAGATTCTACGAGCAGGTTACTTCTGGCCGACACTTATCAAAGATTGTATCAAATCGGTCAAGAAGTGCCATCCGTGCCAAATATTCTCTCACAAGATGAGGGCACATCCCACTCCTATGTTTCCTGTCATCACATTTGGTCCCTTCACTAAGTGGGGGATTGATTACACTACATAAAACCCCCCATCAACAAGGGGGCACCGCTATATCATCGTAGCTGTCGACTACTTCACTAAGTGGGTCGAGGCTATGCCAACATTTAAAGATGATGGAGAGACTGCAACTCTCTTCTTATTCAACCAAATCATAGCAAGGTTCAGCATCCCGAGAGAGATTGTCACTAACCATGGCAGTCACTTTCAAAACCAAATGATGACCGAAGTAACATCAAAGCTTGGGTTACGACAGGAACATTCATCACCTTACTACCCCCAAGCCAATGGGCAGGTGGAAGCTGTAAATAAAACTCTTAAGACTATTCTACAACGAACTATCAAGTTAGCTAAGTCAAATTTGCATTTGATGTTATACTCGGCATTATGGGCTTACCGAACATCTGTTAAGACTGCAACCAATTTCTCACCTTTTCAACTCATTTACGGGCTGGAGGCAATCTTGCCCATCGAATGTCAAATCCCATCTCTGAAATTGGCAGTACAGTTATTGCCAGACACTTATCCACTTGAAGAACGGTTAGTATACCTTGATCAACTTGATGAGTAGTGTCGCGATGTGGCCCTGGCCAATGAATCTCACAAACATAAGGTCAAGTGTCAATATGATAGGTCTGTTCATCCTTGGATTTTCTCTGAAGGCGACCTTGTCCTGGTCTATGACCAAGACAAGGACCCCCTGGGGGCAGGAAAGTTTAAACCCATGTGGTTCAGACCCTTCATTATTGAAGAGGTATTAAAAAAGGGCTCTTATCATTTGGTTGATTTTGAGGGGAATGCTTTGGCGGAGCCTAGAAATGGGCTCTACCTCAAGAAGTATTACTCATAGATAGGTCACTGTGGGTAACTTTTTGTAACATATGTATAGTCTTTGTACTATTACCTTTTAAGTTTCTTTTAAAGTGTTATGGATGTGTCATTGATGTTATCTTTCGTCAATATGGCAGATGTCAAGTGAGTTCGAGGTTTTCGTTGGGTATGCGGACGATGCTAGTCAACACACACGGAGGCTTGCCTCCGCAGCTTGGGTAATCTTTACACCACAGGGTCAGTTGTTATCTTATGGAGGTATATGCTTAGGTGACACCACAAATAATGTCGCCAAGTATAGTGCAGTTATTTAGTTGCTTCGTGATGCCTTATCATTGGGTATCTCTCATCTCCAGGTCTATCTAAACGCTCAACTGGTTGTGTCGCAGCTAAACATGGTATACCGGGTTCATGATCCAACTTTACACCGAATATTCCTTAGGGTACGTCTCTTAGAACAAAACTTGGATTATATTACATATTTTCATGTTCCTAGGAGATTAAACCAAATTAAAGATACTCTAGCTAATCAAATTTTAGATTGGCATCTTGCCCACATATAACAGAGCATGGACATAAACATGTAAATACATTTTTGCACACAGAATCCATAAGACACAAAAAGATAAAAAACATATATAAACATCATAGAATAACCAGAGTACATAGATGGATGCAAGCGCCTAAAAAATGGGAATAGTAACGAGTCACCGGGCTTAAGCCCTCAAAAAATATATACAAGTAGGTGCTCGTGGCACATAAAAAAGTCTAAGTTTGTTCAGAGCCTATGGGCCCTGTTATAATCATCCACAACACGGGCTAAATGCCTAAACAATCAAACCCATGTCTGAGGGTGCCCCCACAACATGAGGCTGCATGGATGGTGGCAGGTCCTCTATCTCTTCCATCGGGACTGTGCGAGTGAGCGCAGTGAAATTCTGCTCAATTCGCCTAAGGAACCTCTCGGCCTCTCCTGCTGGGAGGTTACCTGCTACTGCTGCTCCTCCAGCGGCGGTAGCCGCGGCTTCTGGCCGTGGGCGATGCATGTTCCGTGCATAATCGGAAGGTCGTACGGGTCCCACATCTACATGTAACAAACATTTACCCGTCAAATAATTTAGCATACAAACAAATGATATATATAACAAAAAGACATAAAAATTACATATGCAAACAAAAAAACTACAAAGGTGGAGACTTACCCATATCCCCTCGCTCCTCACCAGGAGGCACGGGTATCTCAGGATCTCTAGAGAAATCTATCCCTGCATACGGGTAGTTCTCGATAACAGGGATCTGTCGTGATAGCCAAGAAAAGAAATCATCATCGAAGGACTCAACGGTCCTTCCACCACCCTGTCGTGACAGTAATACTGCCCATCTACACACTGCAGGGAAAGAGGCCTGATGTCCTCATACTACAACCCGAGGACTAAAACTTGGAACTCTCTCAAAAAAGAACGAACACAATATGGTCTCGAACCTGAAGTTCCTCTGTGTCCACTGACGACAATCTATGAATTTCCTCTTCATGCACTCGAGTAGTGTGGTACTCCAATCAAAAATTTGTGCATTCATGCACTGAATGGAACAATTCATATGTGCACGCGATGCCTGATGCACGGCTGCTGAGCCAATAATCCACCCAATCAATAACAAGATAGTCTGCAGCACTAGGTTAGTAATCTTGCAAATGGGTACCTAGGAGCCCACACGTTCGGTCCTAGCCTCACAATGCTCAGCTATCAATTCCAAGATCTTGCTCGGCCCCGCAGGAAAAGTCTAGAAGTTGACTGGTTCCCCTCTCCTTGAGAGGCCAGTCAAAAAGTAAATATACTCAGTGGTGGGAACCAGTGATTGCCCCTCTAGCATAAATGCCTCTGCATCGGGATGCCAGCAGTCAATCAAGGCATTCAGTAGCCTTGGTTGCACGTGCATAAACAGACATAAAAAGAATTTCAGTAAACCACATTGCATTAACACGGCCACAACATTCAGATCTGCAGCAACCAACTCAATGATTGCCTCATGTTCCCTTTCCCTCCACTGGAAATACATCCTACCAACACAACAAGGTAAAGGAGGGTCAGTACTTCCTTTTAGTTTTCTTTTTCATCATAAAAGTGGGTACACGCAGGCTGTAGAGGTGATAGTCGCGTGTACATGCGGCCTGTCCAGAGACAGCCCGTGTGTACCTAGGGCCGACCCTTTTAAGGTTGACCCCCACCCAAAAAACCAACTAAATAACTAAATTGAAGTATTGAATAGCTAGATAAGGGAGTTTGTACTTACTTGTTCCAAGCAGAATTTCGTTTCGTCCACTGTAGCTCCCAGAATCACTATCTTTGGCAAAGGGGGTCTTTTGGCTCCAGAGTTGATTTCCAAATTAGCAATGGTGATAATGAGCTGCCAGCTTCTATTTATAGACTTTTTGGCCTTATTTTATCACTTTTTTGGCCTCCCTTATTAGTTTCTTTATACCAAAAACCATTTAGAGTGATTAAGGAGTTATATGGAAGGCATTTGATTGGGTATGGGGACAATTTTTTTTGAGTTTTGAGAAAATATTGATGGTCCATACAAATTTTCAAAAATCAACTTGAGCATATAGGTTAGGTTATCACCCCAACTTTTGCATCTCGTTGTCTTTTTCTTCCACTATAGGATCGATCCCATCAGGTTGTGACACAGAACCATCATATCTTCTCTAGAAGTGTCACAACTTGGTGGTAGAGCTTACCAGAACATGGATGCCCTAGGTAGGTCCTGGTTGCATTATGGTGTCCATGCCGTTTCTAAACACACAGTAGGCTCGGGAGTCCATATAGTCTTTCCTGAATATGAGTTTGAGCCTCCTTTGCATGAGTCTTCTTCACTCTTTGTCTTACCCTCAGGACTCCCAAAAAATAACGAGTCTCCTTTAAAGCCCTTTTCAGACCCTATAAAAATGAAAAGATTGTCGAGCGATCTTGTGGCCTTTCACGCTCATTAAACTGAAATTTGAAGTCACGTCTGTTGATCGGTAGTTTACCCCATTTTCGGTCCAAACGGTCAACTGTACGAACAAAGGTATACTCTATAGAATTACCATTCTTTAGAAGAGTATTCTCAGGTATAATTTTATTCCTTTTTCGGGCCTGAGGGACTAAATTTACGAAAAAGAAACCCCCCCGGAGTACATAGTTAAGCTCTTTTCAGACTCCCTAAAATTGAAAAGATCGTCGAGTGACCTTATTCTTTCACACTCGTTAAATTGGTCCAGAAGAATATTCTTGACGGAGTCCATAGTTAAGCTTTTTTCAGACTCCTTAAAAGTGAAAAAATAGCCGAGTGATATTGTCCTTGTCACACTCATTAAAATGGTTTTGAATTGACATCTAATCGGTGCTAGTTTATCCCTTTTTCGAACCGACTAGACTATTGTCAAAAAAGGTACCCCAGCGGAGTCTCCTTTTATGCTTTTTCACACTCTCTAAACATGAAAAACCACCGAGCTTACCTTCTATGGGCTCATTAAACTTACAACGAAGGACATTACCATTGTGTGTTCTATCAACCGCATTTGCATACCTTATCCACCAGCTTTGTGACAGTTTGCTTCTGTGTCTTAACACCTTTGGCCGCCGAAGGATTTTTCCCGAGTATCATTTTACCAGAACATCAGTCTTGTCCTTGTGCCTTGATCTTGTATGTTTGCAGTACTCGTTCCTCCATTGTAACGTAATATTCCTTTATTCTTTTTCAAAAATTATCAAAAAGAACAAAAAAATCAAATATACCCCAAAAAGAGGATGGGAAAAGTATTTTCTTTATTGGCAGCATAATGAGTCGCCCTTGGATAAATCACATCTGTCCATTTGATCATCAGACTATGGGATGTAGTACGACCTTAGGAAGCTTTTCTCGCTATATAGAGTTGTGTCCTCCACCGTTTGGTTACTCTTCCAAACATATGGAGAGTTTGCATTACCTCCTGCTTCGTAGACTTATGATTAACATATATGCTGCCTGAGTCTTATCACTTGTTGTGCAAGTCTGACCCTAGTTTGCTAGTCCGTAGGGTGTTTTTCCCAACAACACCTCACATCTATTTTAAGTGACATATTTGTCACCTACGTACTCCCAGCCCTTTGGGTCCTCTGTTGCACTCATCATCTTTAGTCATAGGCTGGAAGGACTAAAGCTATGATACCACTTTAATATCCTAGATTTGTCTAGTCTAGGAATATCTGCTAATATGTGTGTATGATTAATGGTTTACATCATATAAATGAGCATATAAATAACAATTATGACAAATGATTGCAAAGCTTATATTATGATATCTTTGCAGACTACAAATGTCGAATGCGGATGAATAAAAATGAATCACTTGACTAGATCAATGAAAAAAGAATCTTATATGGAATACAATAAGAAAACTAAATGATAATACCCGATATTAGATGAACACCGTGGAATCAATGGATGATCTAGAGCTATGGCAACTCACATGGTAACTGATTCAAGTATGGAAAGTTATCCCTGGTGGCTTGATCTCTCAGATCAGCCTGGAAACTATCCCAAATAGTGCGCCCTAATGTCCCTCTCAGTCCTGGTGACTGACCGACCCCTCTGCTAGTGTGTATGGACCCCAGATGGATCCCCCCAAGGGAATGCAACCCTCTACTACTGGAAAAATGTTCCCTAGTGATTCCATTATCGGAATTGGCTGGTATGTGTCTCAAATTGGTCGTGCTATCCTACTATGAAATGGGTCGAAAGAGTTTCCCTATATCTGATCTGATGATCAATCGAGAACCCTGAATGTGTCCTCCCCAAGTGTCACACTCCCAATGTCTGGAAAATGCACCCTAGATGATTCCTCCATCGGAATTTGATGAGAAACCATGAAAAATATGTGTCTAGCATGCCTCTCAACTGGGTCGGAGGGGAATCTCTTAAATATTCCTAAATGGGACCAGTCGATCCACTAAACCTCCTCAAAAGTTGTGCCCTCTCCCTGAACAAGTGTGCCCCTGTTGCTGAATCCTATAGAACTGCTATTGAAGACTGATGGAAGAACTGTGTGATCTCCCCAGTGACTATTGTGTGTCTCTCAACACTAAAATCAACCACTAGTGTATTCCTCCTGGAATCCACTAAGCTACCTCTCCTAAGATGTGTCTTTCTCCTCAATGAAAAGTCAAAATTTGCATAATGATGAATTATGTCGCTTTACCTTCTCTTGTATATTTCTGAAACCCTAATTCTTTGTTGACTATATTTTTAGCTCCCATGTTCTATTTTTATCTCAAGTTGGATTAAAAACTCTTTTAGCCACTTTTAGCTCAATCCCACTTTCAAATTATAACACCCTTGGCTAGAGTGACCTCTAGTAACCCTGTTTACCCCTTTTTGGCTCGAGATATAGTCTAACGGGGATTTTTAGACCATTAATCCTCCTCTCTAGAGCTCCTATTTGAAAAGGGACATTACACCTTGTTCTAAAGGTTGTCAGCAACCAATGCATTGAGTTCTTGGGCACGGGTGGTGGCCATTTGGAAAAATGGTCAGGGAAATGGGATAGGGGGGAAAGCAGGGGGTTGGGAAGGGTGGGTATGAACATCGAGAATAATTTTTTCAATTTATAGGTACCACTGTGATCAGGGAGAAAAGGGGAATCCAATGGGATAGGGACCAAATAAGGGTGTCGAAAATGGGTTAGGTCCACGAAAAAAATTGTATTAAAAATGATAAGTACCATGTGAATCGAGGCGAAGAGAGGAATCTAATGGGATAGGTCCCAAATAAGTGTGTCGACGGGACCACTATACTCATTTTTTATTTGTTACTCTTGTAGAGTTATACTCTAATATGAAGAATACTCCAGTGTTGAAAGGACCAAATTTTTAACCGAAACAAATGTGTAGTAATTTCGAAGCTAGAATGCAGGAAGTATAGTTGCATGACAATATATATTGTATGTTATGTGTCTGTGTTTGTCCCATGGGTTAGGGTATTCAGGGTTTCTACAGAAAATTATTTTCCCTATGCTATAGCTCTCTGATATACGTGTGGGGTCCAACATTGGTACTCGACCCAATATCTCAGGGTACCAACTAAGGAGGATATATTGTGCCCTTAGTCGTACTATCCAATTACCCAAGTACTAAAAAGTATCTTCCCAAGTGTTTTTATCAGTGGAACTATAAAATTCTGGTGACCAATTGGTTTATCTATGGAGTAATTCAAGATATCTAGGTTGACTTGTATACAGGTGTTGTCTGGTGCGCTACCACTTGAAGGTGTACCAACAAGGGTTACAAGGGTGTCAAACAATGTTCCCTTAAGTACCACTTGTAGTTCCTACATATATGCTTCCCTGACCATGGATTTGTGCACCAAAGGATAGGTCTCTGTAGCTTTAAGAAGCCAAAATAGGTCTCTACCTTGAAAAAAAAATAACCCACAATTTTTTTCCAAGGAAAGTGCTCTGATACCACTTGTAAGGTATTAGATATATTATAACAATCGAAAACAAAAATATTGCAAAGAATAACAACAAAAAAACATAGATGAAACCAAAACACCAAATTAATACCTTTATTGATAGGAATCAATGTTCACTTGCCTCTTCGAGGAGCCAACCTCCAACAAAGCAACAATCTATTACAATAATTCTCAAGACAAAACTTTTCATACCCTCTACTCCTATTTATACTAAATCTATCTACCCAAAAGAACAATCTAGAGGAAGATCCTTGAAGCATAAGCTTCTTTTATGTCTTCTTACATTTGAATTATTCTTCCTTATTTCTAGGCCTTATTATTATCGGGCTTTATTACATGAAAATGTATTATTCTACTTGTGTGAGGGGTTAGGGAGGTTAGGTCCCTAACACTCTTCCCCTTTCGAAAGGACTCTATAATTTATTTTAAATCTTCTTTAGAAATTTCAGCCATGAGCTCTTCATTGGCCACATCCTCAAAAAACCAAGGAAATAAGAGGTGAGCTTAATCATTTCTACAATGTTCTCCCTACGAGGATTTTGATACGAGGCATTGAAATACTCCACCCTCCATTGTCCCGTGTCTTCAAAACAACTAGATCTATTGTCATCCCCTTTGGGAATTTCCTAAATGGTGTTGATATTTTAATGATGCTTTACATAGGCTAGGGAAAAATTAGTGTTTGCATCTCCCTCTACCATATGTAGTTCCCTTCTCTTCATCCTCCACATCTACTCCTTCCAACCAAGTAATTTTTTTCTCTTGCTTCAACTTGCTTAAGTCTTGTGAGATCCTTGTGTGAGAAGCCTCTTATCAGTTTCATATAAAAATGGTAGATATTTCATATTCTATATCCAACATGTCTATTTTTGGGCCATCTTAGATCTCTGTTTTATGCATTCCCCAACGACCTTTTTTACCTTCAGTAAAATTGCAACGAACTAAAACATGGTTGACTTTGTCAAATTACTATTGAAATGATCTTAGGTTCCTTTGACTAAGTTGACAAATTCTATCATCAAATCCCTCCATTCAATCATCCCACTGAACCAATGGATTTAAAGTTCTATTCCTTAATAAAACATGAGATAATACCAATTTCTTTGACACCTTCACACTTTTTTTGTTATAGGAGAATGCCATAGCTTATGAAGATTGATCAAAATATTTAGGGAGAGTTTTTTTGAGGAACTACGCAAACTCTAATAATTAAAGGATAAAATCATCATTTATATATATTGATCATGTCTTGGCCTATTCTAAAGGCCCCTTTAATGGTTTTCTACTTCCCTAATAAATTTTTTCTCCTTTCTTTCTAGTGGGCAATGGATAGAAGGGATTTTACCCAAACCATTCAATTTAGGGTTTAAATATGTACCCAAACTGAACCTTTAATTTAATCATCAAGGTAAATACTAAAAGGTTTATAAGACCTTAGTATCACCTTGGGGAGCTTCCCAAGAAAATAACAAATAAGCACTATCTCTCAAGCCCCATTTTCCACTCATCTAGGCTCTTTAGTGAAGGATCATCACCACCTAAAATTTTTCAGAGCCTATTGGGTCACTACCCGCTCACTACAAACCTTATGCAAGCATATCCAACATTGACAACCCAAAAAAATTATGTTGTCTTTCAGTTTCTAATTTACACTAGGGATTATCCATTTTGGCACTCAAGACAAACAATGGATTTAACACAACAATAGTAAAAAAGTTGAGGTGAGTTGAACACATACCTTTAAGAGGTAACAAGTCTACATGTAATCATTTTGACCCCTCCAACATGCACTTAGGAGACTAAGATGTATGTTTTTCATTTGGATGAGATCGCCTTCCTCATAAAAAGATCTTGAGCTTATAGTTCCTTTGTTAAGGGACCATAACCATTTACCGTGCCCTCCCTAGAACCAAAAATGGAAGGATAAATCCTTGCCTATAACTTGTATGAAATCCAATGAATAAACAAACCACTAAGAATAACCTCATGTAAGGTCCGATCTCCACCACTTTATAGACAAAAACAATTTCATTTGTTCCACACCCCACAATCTTCTTGAGATACGCACCTCCACTCCTTTGGTTTAATAATGAAACAACTAACTTTGACATGACCATGATAATGGTGTAGACCACTTATAAAAATAATTCTTCTAGAATCCAAAGGTTGCAAATATTTCTAGCGACCTACCTTGATTTCAACCTTATTCCAAGGACCCTCCCTTAGATCTAACTATGACTAGAATTTTAGCAACGTATTTACTAATTTGAGATTTGGGTTATCATCAAAGATGATAGATGTACCTAGGGAATTTCCTATGGTTCACAGAATATTTTAAATCCATAGTTCTAAATGTGGAACTAAGATATTGAGCCACACTAGTTGTGAGAAAGTATTTTCAATTAGAGGGTCGAAATACAATTCCCTTGACTTCAAAGCCAACACTATTGATCCCAAAAACATTTTTCTAGATCTAATATTCAACACATTATTACCCATGGAGAAGACAAAATAAATACACCATTTTGTTAATAGATAGGAGGGGGCATACTCCAGAACCTCACCCCTTTCCTAAGATATCCACTACTTCAATGTCTTCTTACCTTAAAAAACAATATAATCTTCCTATAAGTTCCTTATACTACAAATCCAAATTTCCTCTATTATCCCATCCTCACCCAAGACTAACTTAACCTATCCATTTTTTTTTTTTTAATTTTCCTCTCAGGGTTAATAGAGTGTATCACCATTTCCTATTGCTCATGGCCTTTATCTTCCATTTTCTTTGCACATCTTGTTAACTTCTCCAATGTTAGCTAGATCATAAAACATTCTTTCAGACTATCAATCACCAACAATGTATTTACCTGAAATTTTAGGCAATCACAATCCAAATCAACATTCCATTAGCATATCAACCGAGAATCCAACACTTTGGTAGGTGGAAACAAAGGGCTATTTGAAACCCTTGCTCCAAAACTTTTTAATGGTAAACCCTCAAAAGCAAGTGGGATTACTTTTTCCTCAAACTCATCTATATTTGGAGCTACTCCCCCTTTGATATTGATTCTTCCTCCAATGAATGCTTCATATCCACATGATTTTGCTTCAACTATGCCCTAACCTTTCAATACTTACATGGGAATTTGTCCTAGAATTTGACATTTTTTATATTTTGTTTTTATTTGAAAATGTATTTGACAATTAATCTAAAATTTAACACATTTAAAGTTACATGGATGAATTTAATGATATAATTAGTTTGGCATTAATATGTCTAGCTAACCCATCATAATCATTTATAGTTGTATAAGTACCTTATACTTTGTATTGGTTCTGAGCCTAATCTCATGAGTCATTAATGGAGTAGGTAAAATGAAATGTTTGACATTTCAATTAAATCATGGATAAAAAAGATGTAGATGGAATTTATGTTAAAATGTGGATACCATAATCAAGATAATGATAAAATGGCAGAAAACTAAATCAAGGTTGATGGAATTTAAGATCAAACTCCAATATTGTTTGGTGCACATCACACTCATTCTAGGATTATTTTCCAGAAATCAGAACTCCCTCCTAGCTCCAAAGTTCTTGAATGAAATTATTTTTAGTCAGCTAATAAATGTCCTCTCAAAGGTGATGTTGGATCAAGTTTTATTCTCATCCCAGTCCTTAAAAATCTCTATGAATGCCAACAATTGAACTTTCTCCACCACCACTAGTACACCACCTTGATTTTAGGTCTCTCCCTGTATTTATATAAACTTGGGGGTTCTTGGAATCTTACTTGCAACAATACTTGTGTGATGAAATTCATTAGTGATTCCCTACTGTCATAGGATATGACGTAGGATATCCCACTTTACTTCTAAGTTACCTTCTTTCTTTTTATTCTCGACTCTACCATGAAAAAACCCCTGAGATTTTGACTAGTGAATCCTTTTAGATTGGGTCTCATGCTGAGCTCGAGAGAAATATCAAATATTGATGCTTCTTGTCTTCCCTGCATTGATTCTTCCTCTTCACCATGGTTCCACAAAAATTTCTTTTCATATGCACAACAGGGTGTTAAGTAACTAAAAAGAGAAAAAAATGTGGTGGATCTTCCTTGTTTCTCTCTAGATAATTATATCAAAGGCTGCTACAACCATTTGATTTTTTTTTCTTTCATTTCCACCAAATATTATGCTACTTTTAACCAATTTCTAATCCATTGAAAGAACACTAACATTAAAAGAGTTATGACTTAATAGTGATATTGAAAAGGTGAAAATGCTTTTGTAGAGATTGGATTTTCCTTGTTTAACTATATTTCCATTATAAGCTTATCTAGATTTACTTAAATAATGTTTTATTTCATTTTTTTTCTTAAAAATATTATAGTTAAAATTTAATTGGTTCCTATTAAGGATTAGTCTATTATTTGGATTGTAATTGTTTTTTGCATTTGTATTTCTATTTGTTGTAATTTCATTATGTACATATTTTCTTCTAATTAAAAATCCTTCACTAAATGAACATTGCAGAAAAAAAAAGTATTTTTTATAACAATAATTCAATTACATGCAACAAATTGTATAGTGTACCTTTTAGAGTCATATTTGGACACACTTTATCCAAATTGGGTTGATGACGCTTCATAATTATTGGTAGGGTTGATATCAAAAGACATCAAAACAAATGAATGAAGTAAGATATGGTTTATATTCCCTACTAGAACCTACTTTCATGCTATCCATGTTAGAGCTCTATAATCCATGGACTTCAAGAAATAATATAATAGAAAATAATAGAAAAGCATTATATTGACTTCAAACATTTTAATGGATATTTCTTGGTATACAGTTGTTTCCTAAGAATACGTTTTAGGGTTTTTTTTAGAAAATTTCAACCTGTATAATTAATAAAATTTAAATCTTATAATAGAAAATGACAATGTAAATTTAATAGGTATTTGATGTTATGATTATAGATTTTGTAATTGTATGAAATGAAAATTAATATTTTTTTATATATGGTATTTTTTGGAGCACGTGATCGACTTAAATCCTTTGGATTCACCTGTAGATGTGTTAGGGTGTTTACAAATGTCCCACAAAAGAAAGATGCAAGTTTTCGTTGGAGAAATGTATGGATGGATAAAAGCACAAAATTTTAAGACTAAAAAAGATTCAGAAAGTTTTTAAAGTTTTTTTTTTTGATGATGATCTAAATGAAGAAACAAATGAAATTGAAGAAGAGACTAATAGTCAAATGAAACTGAAAGTGAAAACAAAAAGAAAATTTTACATGGAATGGTTAAAAAAGTTTGATTGGTTTGATTATGTCAAACATAATGAAAAATAGTTATGAAATTTAGTTATTGTGAGAAGCATAGGATGATTGGACCACGGGGTTTATGAAATGATTGTACCACATTACAATACAATGCTCTTCTTACCTATGAAAATCAATGGTACATATAGATTCTAAGGAAATAAGGATTAATGTAGTAGAGAAAAAGGTGAAGCCAATTATAGAACATATTACACAGATGGAACATGTCCATAAGGAACAGGTAATTGTTATGATGAAAATAACATAGTTTTTCTAGCAAGAATATTTACCTTTATTAAAGTATTTAAATTTTTTCAAATTTATTATGGATGCAAAAACACCATATATATCAAAGTATGAAGAGTACTCTTCATATACAAATTGTAAGATTGCAAATGGTTTTATACATTCAACATAAATACATCTTGAACAAATTTAGATAAAAAAATATGTTTTGTTCTCATCAATGGTTGACAAAATCACTTACTGCAACACCTTGTTGTTTATGCAACATAACTATACTTAAGGGTCTCGGGTCATCTATCTCATAGTTTATGAATCTCATGGACAGAAAAGGAAAAACAATATATGTTGTTTATGCAACATAACTATACTTAAGGGTCTCGGGTCATCTATCTCATAGTTTATGAATCTCATGGACAGAAAAGGAAAAACAATATATGATAGTGTCATTCAATTAATAAATGTTAAAGGTATTCCATATAAATATTTGGTTGTAGTTTCTACAAATGGAGCCTTAGCAATGGTTGGACATGAAAATGGCCTTGTCTCATTTTAAAAAACAAATTCTCCCAACCTTATTAAAGTTCATTGTGTAGCTTGTTGTGAGTCTTTAGCAATCTCAAATTCTTCTAGGAATGTACCTAAGTTATTATATGTTGAAAAATTGCAAATAAAGTGTATTCGTGAGTTTGAAACTCACCAAAGAGAAGTAATGAACATAATGATTTTCTTAAAGTCATGCAAATTGATGATATTGATGTTCTTAATGTTCTAAAGTCCACTTAGTGATATGGTTATCCAAGGAAAAGTTATCTTAAGGATTTTGAAGCTTATGAGAACCATTTTAACTTTGTGGAAACATGAAAGAAGAACTCCATCACAGTATCATAAGACATTAATATATTTCATTCAAATTTGTTTGCATATGCTTGCTAATGTACTGGGTGAATTGAAAAAGTTGAACAAAACTTTTTAAGAAGAAAATGTAGACATTACAACTATTGGGTTGTCTCTTGAAGTAACTATAAGTACATTGTCTAAATGGATTTTGAGAAAATAAGCATTTTCATAAGGTACAACCTATTTTTCAAAAAATTAAGTGATTATCAATATGGATATATTGAAATTAAATATGAAGGGGTAGTCATAGATATACATGAGTTACAATACATCTCTATCCAAACCATGGAGAATGATTATAGTGGTATAATGAAACTAGCTATGAAACCTCCTATTGAAAGCACACAAGAGAGTTTCTAGTAGCTCATTGAAGGTTATATTGATTCTCTCATTGACTCTTTGAATGAAATATTTCCAAATATTCATTTTTATAATGCAACAAAACTCTTCAACCCTTGTTATTCTCCAAAAGAGTGTCATAGTCCTGAGAAAAATTTAGAACAATGGCTTTTAAAAGTTTTTAATATTTGCAACATACCATATAAAATGATGTTGGAATTGTACCTTTATTTGATGTTAAATATTGTAAAAGAGAGTTGCACTCTTTTGTTAATTCATTAAATCTGGCTCATGAGGGTTGGTTTGCAAAAGTATTTTGTAACACAAAACAATGGCACAAGACATATCCTCACACGATGAATGTATGGCAAGCCATACTCACTATTCCTATACGTATAGTTGATTGTGAAAAGGGATATTCCAAACAAAACATCATTAAGGACACTAGAAAAACATCGATAGGGTTGAAAACACTAGATGCAATAATGGAAATATCTTTAAATGGACATGAATTATCTAATATTGATTGGAATGTAGTATATGGACTATGGAGAGAAACAAAGTCAAGAAGAGTTCTTGAGATTTGAAAACTAAGAAGTTAGTTTTCTTAATTCCTAAAAGTGAGTTGTGCTTCTCTAGGAAATTAATTCTCAACATATATGGCGTCTTTTGGGTTCTTTTTGTTAAGAAAAAAAATGATTTTATTTTTTCAAACTAAATTATAGATATTGTTTAGGGACCTATGCATCAAGACATAAATATTGACGAGGTTCTATAAATATTTAATATACCTAAGATGGTTTGACTTTCAATGAAGTATAATTATAGTAATATACCTGAGAAGGTTTGACTTTGAATGGAGTATAACTATAGTGGAATATATTTGGTTATTAAAATATTGAAGAAAAATAAGTATCATTCTAAGAACAAGGCTTCATATTCATTTTAATAATATTTAATAGGTTAATACTTTCATTATTTTCTTCCACCATGATCTTTAACATTGAAATGTACAAATTTATGATAGTAACATAAATCATATATAAACATGTTTTCATATAAGAATTAGGACATATCAAGACTATGTTTTCATTATTTTCTTCCACCATGATCTTTAACATTGAAATGTACAAATTTATGATAGTAACATAAATCATATATAAACATGTTTTCATATAAGAATTAGGACATATCAAGACTATGTAATTCRTAGGAAATAATATACTTCTCTCTCACTACTTATTTCTAATTTTGAATATTTATTTGCAAGAAGGAAAAGTCTTCAAAATTTTGGGCTTCATAAGGAATAATTTGTCAATCGTCATGGAAGTTCTAATGGTGGTGGTCATTTCCTTGCAAATGGAAAAATTATTTGTTCTTTCAACATAATCAAACCATTACTCATAAATGATGTAGGAGCATCACCATCAACACCAAAGGAGGCCGAGTGGAGGATAACTCAGTGCCCAACACACACATTTAAAGTTGGATTTGATCCCAAGGAGGGCGCATCATCTTAACTTTTGAAACATTGTAATTAAATATATTTTAATATTTGGAGGCTTGAGCCATTGTATATGATCACATGAGATTGTAATCATATTAATTGTTTGTAGGATTGTATAGATTTTGAGTGCCATCTCTTATCATTGTAAATGCTTGTTCATTGTAATAGACCTTAGTAGATGAATTTTTTAATTGTGATAGGATAGCACTAAGGTAGTCTGGAGGGAATGCTCAAGAAGATCCTCATGTATAATTATGTGTAAGATATGAATAAATAAGGCTATTGTAGCTTATTATTACTGTTGAATCTCATTATTAAGGTTGTTGAAGACAATTGTATTTTGTTGCTGAATGTAAAGAGAGTTGTTGAGAACTACATGAGTCCATGTACATACTTTGCTAAATGAATATAAGAAGAAATATTTGATTCCAAATGCATGGTGTTACTTATTTATGAGTTCATCAAGTGAATGTCATGTTCTTTGTTTTATTTGTCTTATGTGTTTGAGAATGCATTTCTTAGTTAGAAAAAGGAACTATTAATGTTTCTTTAAGTTTCAATTGTTTCTCTTTTGAGAGCTCTGGTGCAAGGAGTGCACAATTCCCACAAGGTGTGTGAAGGCCGAGTTGAGTCTGACTCAGAAGATCAAAAGAGATAACATGAAACGTTGCAGAGGGAGTGCAAGGAGTGCACAATCACTCAATGTAGAGAAGGTATGAGAACAAACCCGTGCAAGGTGTGCATTAG
Source organism: Picea mariana (assembly GCA_032191745.1). Lineage (NCBI taxonomy): Eukaryota > Viridiplantae > Streptophyta > Pinopsida > Pinales > Pinaceae > Picea > Picea mariana. Next base: position 253,551 of record JASDQU010014457.1, read on the forward strand.
GCCTGCACCCAGTTGGAGTGTTGGAGATCCTAAGTCTAGAGAGCTCAAGGAGTGCATGAAAGGTTTCTTAAGAAATACCAAAGTTTCAAGGTGAACACGCACCAGAGGTGCACATGAGTGATTTAGAAAAATTTCTAAGTCTGAAGTCATAACGTGTTCAAAGGAGAACAAAGGAAGGCGCCAGAGGTCCAAATTTCCTCTCTTGGTGAAGCTCAAGAGGGATAGCAACCAAGATCCTTTGAAAAAGGAGGATTTTTATTACTTTGGAGGATGAGCAGATGCAATCCACTCATGGAGAAACCAAGCTTTTCCTAGCTTCTAGATCGGGGAAAGTAGCATGAGAGTTACCACTGGAAGTCCTTTGGACTTCGTGAGTTTGGTAAATTTCATTGGAGGAGGGTGAAGTATTCAAAACACCCAAAGTTTCAAATTCCGAACCTCATCTGGAGCATCGATTTTAGTGGACACATGTCAGCGGACCATCGTGGTTTTGGAATCCTGACAGCCTGGGAGAAGGAGGATGAAAATTGTTCGAAGTTGAAAACACCCAAAGGCCGAATCCTAGAGTGGATCCTAACCACCCGTCCCAAAGGACACGTGGACCTTCGGGAAGTGAGCCTTGTCACTTTGGAGTTAAACTCTTTATATATTTTGTTGGGTGCATTGAGAAGGCCTGAATCCCGAAGTAAGAAGTATGCACGAGCCTTTGATTTGGAGAAGGAGTGCCAGTCGTCCAATTGATTATCCAGAGTTCAGTGTTCGGTTGATCCAGATTATTTCAAGAATGACATGAAGGAAGAAATATAATTGATATATAACAATGAAATGCACAAACATATAGAAGAGAACACAAAAATATAGTGAAACCTAACTTCTATTACTGAAGAAGATAGAAAAACATTGTAGAACACAAAATGGAAAAATGGGTTAGCTTATCTATAAAAAGATAGAGAAATGTCATCATGGTTATTGTTGATAGACTGACCAAGTACACACACTTTTGTGCACTCTCTCATCCCTTCAAAGCTAGTACATTTGCCACCACATTCATGGAGACAGTTCAAAAGCTACATGGTAGGCTAAAGATTATTGTAAGTGTCAGAGATCCCATCTTCACTAGACATTTTTGGAAAGAATTATTTTCTTGTTTGGGTACTCAATTGGCTCATAGCTCATCCTATCATCCTCAATCTGATGGAAAAATCGAGATAGTGAACAAATGTCTGGAAGCCTACCTTCATTTCTTTGTCTCTCATAAACAAACACAATGGTTCAAATGGTTACCCTTGGCAGAATGGTGGTATAACAATTCCTTTCATACTGCAACAAAAATGACAACATTTATGGCACTCTATGGATACCACCCTTCTTCCATCACTTCTTCTCTAAAAGAAAAATCTAAGGTTCAAGCAGTGAAAGATCACATCGAGCATCAACAACAAGTTCTCCAAATATTAAAGGACAACCTATCCATGGTACAAAATTGCATGAAACAACAAGTAGATCAACATCGTAGTGAAAGAAGTTTTGAAGAAGGAGATTGTGTGTTTTTAAGACTACAACCATACAAACAGATGTCCCTCAAGCAAGCCAAAAAGGATAATAAATTATCACCAAAGTACTATGGCCCTTATAAGGTGTTGCAAAAGATTGGTACTATGGCATATGAATTGGAGTTGCCTGCATCTTCATGAGTACACCCAGTTTTCCATGTTTCATGCTTAAAGAAGGTTATAGGTGACAAGATCCCAGTTCAAACTATATTTCCAGAACTTGATGAGGAAGAAAAAATCATATTGGAGCCTGAAGCCATCACTGACACAAAAATTCGTCAGCTGAGGAATAGATCCATTTCAGAGTATCTCATTAAATGGAGGAAACTACCGGCTAGAGATTCCACTTGGGAAGATGAGTATTTTATATAGAAGCATCCATATTTACTCAAGCGTTGTGGACAACCCTTGTCTCAAGGGGAGGGGCATGTTAAGCCCTAAATAGTGGCTCATTACCCCTTAATTGGGGCATATTACATTAGTAATGTTATTTTATTTATGTCGTCTTTATTCCATTAGTTGTAATTATACCTCCTAGTCTCCTATATATACCAAGTAGACATTTTCATTTTGAATCATCTTGTAACTGTACATTTATGTGGGCATAAGGAGGTTTCCCTCTCAAAGAGGATTATTATATGAATTTCTCACTTTTTCAAGGCGTTGAGTACTTATTCTGAGGTTTTTCTATGCTATATTGATATTTGGTTCTTAACAGACTCTTTGTCTTTGAGCTCTACCAACAATGATTTTATTGAGAGACATTCATCAGTGTTGTGCCAAGGGATATTATGGAACTCAAACTACTTTCCAGTGTATTTCTTATAATTTTTGTTAGCCTTCTTTTCTTTCATTTGGGACTGGCTCTCTTGAGGTTGGACTTCCTTACTCTGTCCATGCTTCTCCCACTTACCCCATTTCTTGAATTTCTTATCAATTTTTACTGCATATTGAAAAGCAGCTCCCAATGAGGATATGTCCAAGAAATCCATCTTTGTTTGGATGTACCTATGTAGACCACTGCAATACTTCAAAACCAGGTGCCACTCGGAGTCTTTCATACCTAATTTTGAGCGCAAAGTATGAAATATGTTTGTGTACTCCACCACCGTCTGGTCTCTTTTCTGACACAGAGTTGTCCATCTCATGTATTGGTCATCATAGTTTTCAACATTCTAGAACTCCTCCTTTAGGGTATCTACAAAGGCCTCCCAAGTGGGTTCTCTCCCAAATAGTGTATATTCATCCGCAGTGTACTTCTCCCAGTAACCTTACCACCAAGCTCTGACATGGGGAAGGGCTTTAAGGAGCGCGAAGGTGATCTTTTCACTGTCATTTTTTTTTTGGACAGAGTAATAACCTTCTAGAAGATTCAACCATTTTTCTAGAGCATCTACATCTATATGGCCTTCAAATAAGGGGATATCAAAACTGACTTGTACCTTGAAGGGTGTCGCACTTGCAAAATGGTTGCTTGTTGAATATGCCTCGATTGCTGTGCAAGATACCAAATATATAAAATATGCAGAACAGAAATGAAATGCTAGAAATGACAGAATAACAGTAAAATATCCAGCATAATCTTCACAATACACAAAAATGATATACGAAATAGCAACAGAAATAGCACTTTGAATCAGATAGCAATGCTCACAGGCCTCTTCGAGGGGGCAACCTCCAATCGAGCAGCGCTCTGTTACAATAATATCCAAGCTAGGGTTTTTCATACCCTCGACCCTTATTTATACTAAATATGTCTATTAAGA
>JASDQU010014457.1:256969-273077 GCA_032191745.1 Picea mariana
CAACCCGAATACAGATGCGGGTTAATAGATCTCGCTGGTTTAATTTGTTTATGTTCCCCAAGGGTTAGGTATTCAAGGGTTCTACAGACAAGGGTTTGCCCTGTACTATAGCTCTCTGATATACGTGCGGGGTCCAACAGTAGTACTCGGCCCAATATCTCAAGGCACTAACTAAGGAGGATAGACCGTACCCTTAGCCGTACTACCCGACTACTCAGGTACTAGAGAGTATCTTCCCGAGTGTTGTTCTCGGTGACACTATAGCAGTCCGACGACCGATAGGTTTATCTACAGAGGACTTCAGGAAATCTAGGCCGGTCTGTACACAGGTGCTGTCTGATGCGCTACCACTCGAAGGGGTACCAATAGGGGTTACAAGGGTGGCCAATAGACGTGCGCTTAAGAACCACTTGTATTTCCTGCGTGTATGAATCCCTCAACCGCGGGTTTATGCACGTAACGACAGATCTCTATGGCTTAAAGACGCCGGAATACGTCTCTACCCTGAAAAAAAAAATACCCACAAATTCTGCCAAGGAAAGTGCTCTGATACCACTTGCAAGATACCAGATATATAAAATATGCAGAACAGAAATGAAATGCTAGAAATGACAGAATAACAATAAAATATCCAGCATAATCTTCACAATACACAGAAATGATATACGAAATAGCAACAGAAATATCACTTTGAATTAGATAGCAATGTTCACAGGCCTCTTCGAGGGGGCAACCTCCAGTCAAACAACGCTCTGTTACAATAATATCCAAGCTAGGGTTTTTCATACCCTCGACCCTTATTTATACTAAATTTGTCTATTAAGAGAAGCATCTAGAGGAAGATCCTTCTAGAAGCAGAAGATTCTATTAGGTCTTCTTACATCCGCCTTATTCTATTTTATTGAAAGTTCTTATTAATATTGACCTTTATTACATCCGAATACATTGATCTATCTATGGGAGGGTTAGGACCTTAACATACTGACTTTGGTAGTCTTCTAAGGATTTGAGCAAAGTTGTCCATCATCTCGTTCCTTTGTCGTATGAGGGCTTCCTCGAGCAATGTCTTGAAAGGATCTCCTTCTCTGTCATCTCTCTTTTCTTCCGCCATGGGAGGTCATTTGGGCTAGCGAGAGTGGTTGTCCTTAAGAGAAACTAGCTCGAGACCCAAATCTCTATACCCCGACCTCGTCAGGGACCTGCTCTAAGAAATGAAAAGGATCAAACTTCTCTGATACCACTGATCCAAATTATTTTGAGAACGACATGAAGGAAGAAATATAACCGAGATATAAAAATGAAATACACAAAAATATAGAAGAGAACATAGAAATATAGTGAAACCCAACTTCTATTACTGAAGAAGATAGAAAAACATTGTAGAACACAAACTGGAAAAATGGGGTAGCTTATCTCTAAAAATAAAGATATGTTGGCTACACTTCATTCATAGGAAGCTTTACATCACACTCCATTACATGTTTAAAGGGCCTCCTTAACCTCAACTATATATGAGAGAGTGAGAGGAGAACAATTCCCATTATGCATGTGGGATAAATCAGACTAAGTTTATAAAATGCCATAGGCATGTAAAATACTAGGACTTCCCAGCTGGTCACCCATCCAAGTACTACTCTAGCCTGAGCGCGCTTAACTGCGGAGTTATAATGGGATCCAATGCATTAACACTATGATGTAGGCATGTACATAAGACCACTAGGAAATCATTAAATGATGCCTGCAATTAAAAAATGAAGATGACATTACATTCCATTCCCCATCAAAAGGGTGAATGTCATGGTTTATCAAAACCACTGGCTCAAAATGGTGATTCAGTGGAAAAGGTGGATGGCTACTGAAATCCATCTGGATCATGGGTGAAAGTGTAAGTTGGAGCGAGTAATACCCCTGAAGCCCAAAATCCCAAAGAAATTCAAATCCATAGATCTCGGCGTGACATAGGGGATGTTGATTGGTTCAGTTGTTGGTTCAAAAGTTCACAAATATGACATTTGGGAGAACTTTTGTTTGTTGCTGTTGGAATTCCCGAAGCCCATAGCTATGAAACTCTCAAATTCTAAAGCATTGACAGGTAAAGAGATAAGCCCACATTTTTAAGCCCAGGGTCGTGTCAATTCCACCGATGATCTGTCAAGGACCTCTGTAAGGTATTTTAGTGCTGAAAGAGAAGGAAAATTCTTATGGAAGTATAAGTGAAGGTTAAAAAGGAACCTGGAAGTTGATCTAGCTCCCGAAGTCAAATGATCCTAGACCAGGAGGTCATGAAGACCCAAAGAGTGGGTGGGGTTTTCATCAAGTGGTATCATATCTCTCATAATTTTTGTATAATACCATCAATTGGTATCAAAGAATGAATTTTTCTCTGTGTGAAGAAGAAATTGGAACCATGTCTCCAAGAAGACACAAGGACAAACATGTAGCAAATCCAGTAATGGAAGAAGAGATGAGGTGACTCCATGCAATATTAGATGCCATGGAGACAACACAAAGGATAAAACCTAATGTTGGTGATATCGGTGAGGATGAGAGTGATTATATTGAAGCAGAAGGAGCTGCAGGAGAAGACGTTACAAGAGAGAGACTATTAAGAGTTGTTGTTAAAATGGGATCCAAAGAAAAAATAGAGGTCCCATTGTAATAATGAAACTTAGATGTTGAAGAGTTTTTTGATTGGATAAGTACTTTGATTATGAGGAGATCGATGATGAAAAGAAGGTGAAGCACGTTGTTACCAGATTGAAGGGACATGCAGGGCTGTGGTGGGATGAATTGCAGGCTGACAAAAGATGCAAAGGTAAGTCCAAAATCAGAAGTTGGAACAGAATGGTAGCTAAATTAAAATCTAAATTCATACACAAATACTATCAAATAAATATGTTTAGGAGATTACAGAACCTAATACAGAAGGGATTGTCAGTGACATAGTACACTGAAGAATTTTACAAGTTGAACATTAGAGCAGGTCATCGAGAGAACGATGAAGAAAAAATTGCCAGGTATATAAATGGCCTGAGGTATGAGATTCAAGATGAGATCAGTATGATGAAAGTAATAATTGAGGAGGATGCGTATCAGGTGGCACTAAAAGAAGATGAAACATTGTCCATAAAGAAAAGCTAGAGAAACAAGGGGAAAACTCAAAACAGAGACAAAGGAATTTCCCGAGAGAAGTTCCAAAACCCAAAGTTGAAGCCAAGAAGTATCATAGTAAAAAAAAAGAGGAGGAAGTTCTAGAGGTGTACACTATAGTGGAAGAAACTCTTTTTCTCGAGGAAGAGGAAGAGGAAGAGGAGGAGGAGTGAAATGTTATGCCAGTGGAAAGATAGGGAATATGTCTTGGGAATGTCCTGAGAAGAAGAAAGATGGAGGTGGAGAAGCTCACATATCCGAAGTATAGAAGAGAAATTTGGAGGCAGAAACAAAAAAATATGGGAGATCCCTCATGATGAGGAAAGTTCTCATAAAACCAGAGAAAGAAGTAAAGGAGCCAGTCCATAGGAACAGTCTATTCAGGACTAATTGCAAAACCAAAGATAGGGTATGCAAAGTAATCATAGATAGTGGGAGTACTGATAATATGGTATCCATAGAAATGGTGGAAAATATGGAGTTGGAGACAACTACACATCCAAACCCATACAAAGTATCGTGGTTGTAGAAGGGACACCAAGTGATGGTAAGTCAGCAGTGTAAATTTGAGTTTAAAATAGGAGGTTGTGAGATTACATGGCTTGCCCAGAAGTATAGTCTCAGACAGAGATACCAAATTCATGGGATACATTTGGAGAACTATGTGGAAGACGTTGGGGATAGTCTTGTCCTTCATTTCAACATATCACCCTCAGATAGACAGACAGATTGAGGTAGAAAATCAAGGTTTTGGAAATTTGTTGAGTAGTTTGGTCATTGAACATCACAGTCAGTGGGATCAGATTTTGCACCAGGAAGATTTTTCATATAATGATTCACCAAATAGAAGCATTGGAAAAAGTCAATTTCAGATAGTGTATGGAATGAATCCAAGAGGATTTTTAGAGTTAATAAATTTGGGACATGATGATTTATGAAGTGCAGAGGTAGAAGACTTTGCTGCAGGAATGAAAAATCTACATGATCAGATAAAAGGGAAGTTACAGGATAGCAGCCAGAAGTAGAAGAGATGCATTGATCATAGGAGAAGAGAGGTTCATTTCGAGGTTGGAGATCAATTTTAGCACATATGAGTAAGGAAAGGTTCCCAAGGGGAACATTAAAAAAATTAAATATGAAGAAGATAGGACCATGTAGAATCCTCAAAAAATTTGCTTCCAGTGCTTATGAAATTGAGCTGCCAAAAAATGTTGGAATATCACCAATATTCAATGTTGCAGACCTGTGCCCTTATAGGAAGGATGATATAGAACAATCTAGTGATCAGAAGGAGATCCATTGGGAGAAGTAGATTCCCAAAACAGAACAAACAAAGATGGAGAAAATTCTAGATCAAATAATTGGCAATAAAACAAGGAGGAAGATTTATTTTGAGTACCTAGTGAAGTGGAAAGACCACCCAGCAGAGGATGCTAGTTGGGTAACTAAGATTGATATTTAAAGACATGGAAAAAAAGTACAGGAGCTCATGGAAAAGAGTCCATGAATATTTTTTGCAGAGGAGTATGATGCAAGAGCATCGCCATCAATACCAAAGAATGTCGAGTGGACGACAACTCAGCACCCAACGCACACATTTAAAGTTGGTTTTGATCCCAAGGAGGGTGCATCATCTTAAATTTTGAAACATTGTAATTAAATATCTTTTAATATTTGGAGGCTTGAGAAATTGTATAGGATTGCACGAGATTGTAATTGTCTTAATTGTTTGTAGGATTGTACATATTTCGAGTCAGGTCTTATCTAGTTTGTAAATGATCATTCATTGTAATAGGCATTACTAGATGAATGTTTTAATTATGATAGGATAGCACTAAGGTAGTCTGGAGGGAAGGCTCTACAAGTTCCTCATGTATAAATATGTGTAAACTATGCCCAAATGAGGCTATTGTATCTTCCAAGATCCAATATCCTTTGAAAAAGGAGGATTTTTATTAGTTTGGAGGATGAACAGATGAGATCCACTCATGGAGAAACCAAGCTTTTCCTAACCGCTATATCGGTGAAAGTATCATGGGAGTTACCACTAGAAGTCCTTCGGACTTCACAAGTTTGGTAAATTTCATTCAAGGAGGGCGTAGGATTCAGAACACCTGAAGTTTCAAAGTCCGAACCTCATTTGGAGCATTGATTTCAGTGGAAACGTGTCTGTGGATTATCATGGTTTTGGAATCTTGACAGTCTAGGAGAAGGAGGGTGAAAAGTGTTCGAACTTGAAAACACCCAAATGTCGAATCCTGGAGTGGGTCCTAACCACTCATCCTAAAGGACACGTGGATCATCGAGAAGTGAGCCTTGTCACTTCGAAGTTCGACTCTTTATATATTGGGTGACATTGTGCATTGAGAAGGCCCAAAGCCCGAAGTATGAAGTACACACGAGCCATTGATCTAGAGGAGGAGTATCATCCATCCAATCAATTATCTGGAGTTTGGTGTTCAATGAAAGTGTAAGTTGGAGTGGGTAATACCCCCACAGCCTGAAATCCCAAAGAAATTCAAACCCGTAGATCATGACATGACACATGGGTCGTTGATTAGTTCACCTGTTGATTCAAAAGTTCACAAATCCGATGTTAGGGATATCTTTCATTTGTTGTTGTTGGATCCCGAAGGCTGGAGCTCTGAAACTCCGAAATTCTGAAGCATTGGCAGGTAAAGAGATAAGCCCACGATTTTAAGCCCAGGGTCACGTGGATTCCTCCATTGACCTGTCAAGGATCTCTGTAAGGTATTTTATTGTCAAAAGAGAGGGAAAAGTCATGTGGAAGTATAAGTGAAGGTTCAATAGGAACCTACGAGATGATCCATCTCTCGAAGTCAAACGATACTAGACCGGGAGGTCGTGCAGACCCAGAGAGTGGGTGGGATTTGCGTCAATAAATGACATTGTGTGATGTGTATCTTTAATTTATAAATAATTTGAAATAAAGGGAATGGGTGCATGCATTCTGATTGTATTCAATATGTATACACGTTTATTTTAAGTAGGCAAATTCAACTACCATTATCTTGATAAAATGTGATTATTGTTTTTATGGTTTAGGGTTTTGTTCAACTTTAACATATTTTCAATGATTTTTAACACATATTTACTATGAGAAATTTTATCTTTATCTATAACATATTTCCTTTTCCTTCCTTTAATTTTGTACACAAATAAATTTGTATGTTATTAATTGTTTTTGTTACAATTCTCATCTCAACATGCTATGAGAAGGGTTCCTTGTTAGTTTTTCACTGGTTCCTTGTTGTTTGATCTAATTAGAACCTACTAGAATGTCATAGCTAGCAACATATTCAAATTTGAATTTATCCAATGAATGTAGGAGTTGTAATGGAGATATTAGTTCACATAAAATATCATCCCAACCATAAGCTTGCGATTATGGTAAGATTAAATGTTGTGGCCTAGATGTGGAAAGTAATATATTTCAATAGGTATTATGTAAATTTCATAGCTTATATACAATACTTTGTTTGATGATACAAGTTTCAACTATGTCGTCTAGCATATTTATAATTGTGATATTTTTTCATATCTTTTTTGGTTATTTTTCTTTAGCATAAAATTGTATGGTCAAAGTTTAGAGAAGAAAAAATTTTAATTGTAAAATTTGCATATAACAACACAAAATAAATTGACACTTATTTTATTGAAATGAAAAATGAAAGACATGAAAAACATCCAACTAAAATCAAATTTGCATTTGATAATAAGAAGAGATTCCAAATTAAAAACTTTCTCTGAGCCTTCCCCTATAGGTTTTGTACTTGAGAAAAATTTAGAGACCACAAAAAATCGCCAAGGTAAAAATCCAAAAACACAAGACCTAGGTATTTCTTTGCACTAGATCAACACGAGCATCCACATAATCCTTTTCACTACACCATAAAAGATCACAAATTTACTCCAAAGGTCTAATAACTCTTTGTCATTGGAAAATGTATTAAATCCTCTCTTAACAAATTCTTAACAAAGTCCATTGAGAAGTTTAGTAGCTCTTCATCTTACATTCCTACCATTTCCAATATAATCTATTGAAAATTCAAACAATACTTCATCCTTGATTCCTACCACTTCTAATGAAGGAGAAAAAAATATGAAACATAACTTTGAATTTACAACTTTGTGTTTATACCCTTGAAAATTATATACCAACTCCCATATTTTCCTTGTGGTTTCCCTCTTTAGATAAACATTAATTGTAATGAACATTTCTTTTTGTTTTTCAATATTCTGAATGAGAATTTTCTTGAGCATGTTTTTGTGAAAACAATAAAACCTTAGGTCTTTTGATAATCCTCTTTTTGTCATTTCACTATGGGAAAAATGGAGAAATCATATTCTATTAACATATTAAAGGAACATGCCCTAGATCTACAAGTGGAATGTGTTTATGCGTATATCCTATGAATATCATTTTAGTGCATGAGGTTTGGAATTATCATCATGGAAAAAGATTCAACTAAATGAGGGGACTTAAAAATACTTATTGATAGGTTTTATTGGGCCAATGAACTCTATTAAAAACCTTCTCCAAATCTAACCTAAGGTTACTAATGTTAGGATATTTAGACACTTAGGAGTTAGTTAAGATCTACTTGGTCTAATTTATCATTAAGTAAAATGTGTTTCTTAGTGTATTTCTTTAGTATGTATTAGTTTGCATTTGTGGTTAGGAAATATGGCGGTCATGATATGTTCCCGACATAGAGTGATCCGACGGTTCATATTCTCCTCGATCTTAATGACCATTGATGTGTGGATTAACACCTGATTGATCCATGATCTCTATTTAAAGAGCATGGAGGGTCATTTGTCGATGATCGATTGTGAGAAACTCTCTTGTAAAATCTCTATGTAATCATTTTCTTTTGCATTAATAAACTACTACAAGTGGTTGTGTTGGTTGGGGCCATGGATGTTTCCCCGTAGGGGTTTTACCACGTCAAAACATCTATGTGTTGATCTTTGATATGGTTGTGTGAGTGGTTACTTAAGGTGTTCATCCTCTTTTGGAATACATGTGTTGTCGAACATGGTATTAGAGCCTATTTGAAGACCCGCTTCTGTTGTAGATCGATATTGTGAAGCTGAGTTGCCTCATCTCCATTTTCTGTCATTTCCATACATTTCTGGGCTGAATGGGACTATCCCATTGTGCTCGGAGCGCTCGTTTTAGTTAGGAACACTTTTATTTTCACTCAAAAAGGTTTCCGTTTTCCCAAGATACAACTATTTTGGTCAGATCCGAAGGTATAAATCCTGAATACGCATTTTTTAAATTTTTGGAGAGTATTATTTTGGTTTTATATTATTTATTTCCGTGTTGCTACTCTTTTAGATCTACATATGCTATTTTCCCTGTGCCCTGTGTGATCTCAGAAAATCATAAGCAGATAGGAAAAGGTGCATCTTCCGGGTAAGCTAACCGAGGTCTAACCCTTGTTGTTATCAAGAATCGATTTTTTTTTCTTGTGTGAAAATAGTTTTTTTTTTAGCACGCTCTCCAAGGTCATCAACATCAACAACAATACAATACGTTTTGCTAAACAATACAATATGTTTTGCGAGACCATTTAGTTAAAATTTTCCTTATTAAGTAAGAGGTCTTGAGTTCAAGTCTCTCTTTTGTTACTTTTTTTGAAAACGTTCATGCTAAAATTGTAAAATGTATTTCACTTCAAGTATAAAAGTGAATCACTATAAGTAGCTTTAATATTTTATTTTAGAGTTATTTATTTTTCATGCATATTTTCTATTATAACGTAACTTCATTGTAAAAGTGATCTCCACTTCTCTTTATAAATGTGGGTCACTTCATAAAACAACTTACACCACTGCGTGGTCATTTGGTTACTGTTTATGTCATTTTTTAAAAAGGGCATAACTTTCACATCTGAAGTCCATTTTTAGTGCCGTTTTTTTTTAAACTACATAATGTTTTGAGATATTTCCATCTAGATCATTAGTTTCAGTTTTTAAATCCATATTATCTACAGATTTAATATGGATTCTTCTAGTAATATTTTGCTTACTAGAACCAACTACTTCCAATGGAAATCTCATATGGAAGATTTATTAAGAAGTAAAGGCTTGTACCTGATTAACTTGGGAAAGAAAAAATCACCCACTAATGATGATAAGAAATTAAAATGGGATAATAGGAGTGACAAAGCACGTGGACTAATCAGAATGTCCATCTCTCATGATTTAAGGTTCCACCTTAAAGAAATTGATGACCCCAAAGAAGCTTGGGAAAAGATTGAATCTGTGCTTGGTAAAATCATTATTATTCGAGCACAACAGTTAGAAAATCAAGTACTAACCTTAAGTCCAAATGATTTTTCTTGCCTTCGAGACTATTTATCTAAGTTTAGAACACTCAAAATTTTATGTGAATAATGTGAGATAAAATTGGAGGAAGAACATTGCATCTATCTTTTTCTTTCTAAGATAAGTAGTGCATATTTTGTGTTTGTATCTACATTTTATGCCATGAGAGAGGATCTACGGAAAGCTTATCAAAAACCCACTCTTGAGTCCTTTTGTGCTTCTTTTATTGGAGAGGAAGATAATCTTGTACAACGTCGAGTGATCAGCACTATAGGTACCTCCAACAAAGATTTATCTTCCCAACAGAAAACTAAACCCAAGTATCCTAAGAAGCAACATCCTCACTATAAAAAAAAGAAACATAAGGGTCTCAAACCCACTCAGACAGCTTCAGCTCCTAATGGTGACAAAGGAGAAAAATATAAAAATAAGAAGACTGACAGACATTGAAAATTTTGTGATAAAGATGGTCATGATGAGTCCAAATGTTTCAATAAGATGGCATCTTTAGAAGCAACGATGAAGAAGAACGACATCAGTATTGATTCTACTTCTTCTTCTTCTGGACATGCACTTTCTTCTTGTAGTTTCTCCTTCAATACAACATCTACTTCTTCTTCTGATGAGTGGCTTATTGATTCTAGAGCATCTTATCATATGGCCAAGGATAAAGACATATGCTCTTCTCTAAATGAATGTAACAAGAAGAAACTATTTGTTGGTGATGATAGATCTCTTAGTGTTGTAGGATCTGGAACAATTCAAGTAGATAATGGTCATTTCAATGATGTATTATGTGTTCCAAGTCTTTCTTGTAACCTTCTATCATTATATCAAATCACTCATTCAAGTGAAGGTAAAACCGTAGAGTTTTCACCTCACCAAGTTGTAATCAAGGATATAAAAGATCCTAAGCATGTTCTTGCAACTAGAATTTCTATTGATATTACCAGGTTGTACAACTTTGACAACTTTGGGTCATCATCTTTTTCATCAGTTTTTGTTTCGCATAGCGACAACTTGAGCAAACTTTGGCATGAGCAGTTTGGTCATATAAACTATCTCTCATTGCAACACCTATGTAATTAATATATGGTGACTGGTCTTCCTCCTGTTTCATGCAGAGATGGTGTTTGTGTCGGTTTTGTTCTCAAAAAACATCATTGGGACAGTTTTGACAAATGTGCCTCTTGGCACGCCCCAGGCCCTTTGTAGCTTGTTGATAGTGATTTGTGTGGTCCACTTTCTACTCCTTCTTTTTCTGGGTGCAAGTATTTCTTAACTTTCATTGATAAATTTTCCATACGTACTTGAGTTTACTTCTTAAAACTTAAGAGTGAAGTTTTTGACAAGTTTTGGCCTACAAGGCCCTTGTAGAAAATCAATTTGGACATCAAATTCAAAGGTTAAGAACAGATAATGGAGAAGAATATGTGAACAATCATTTTACAAGTTACTACACTACACATGGCATCCAAATGAAACACATTGTTCCATATACAACACAACAAAATGGTGTTGCTGAGAGAAAGAATCGCACACTAAAAGAAATGGCTAATTGTATGATCCAATCTAACATATTAGGTCTAAAGTATTGGGCAAAAGCAATCAACTGTGAAAATTACATAGTAAATCACACTCCCATAAAGGCTCTTAAAAATATAACACCGGAGGAAGCTTGGACTAAAATTAAACCAGATGTAAGTCACTTCCGTGTATTTGGCAACATAGCATGGGCTCACATTCCTGATTAGAAAAGGAAAGCATTACAGCCTAAAAATGAGAAGTGTATATTTGTTGGTTATTATGAATATGTCAAAGGTTATAGACTTCTTCAACCACATTGTAATGAAATTATTATTAGAAGAGATGTTAAATTTGATGAAAATATCTTAGCCTAATAGTGTAATTCAATGATTGTGCGATCTTTGATGTTTGTTCCTAATTCGACCAGTGATCCATCTTCGGTGTTTGTGCCCTCTTCGGTGTTTGTACCCTCTAGTTTTTTCTTCAGACGATGACAGTGAGGATGAAAATCCACCTCCACCTGCTCACTTTCCTCCAGATAAGTCCTTTGAAACTGAACCAACACCAGTTCCACCGCTTCCTAGATGGATTCGTTCAACACGAGAAGCAACTGGTGGTCTTGTCAATGATCCTTTAGATCATCATTGAACATGTTCACAGTTCCAGTGAACCTCTTCTATTTTGGCTCAAGTTTCAGAGACTCGTGATCCATAGACATTTGTAGAAGCTTCAGGTCATCCAGATTTGGATACAATAATGAATGAAGAGTAACATTGTTTAATGGAAAATGATACTTGGGATCTTGTACCTCTTCCGAAAGGAAGAAAACTTGTTAGATGTAAACGGGTCTACAAAACTTAGTATGCATTAGATAAAAGTGTTGAAAGACACAAGGATCGGTTAGTTGCCAAAGAATTTTCCGAAGTTGAAGGAATTGACTATAATGAAACCTTTTAACCTATAGCCAAAATGAATTCCATCCATTTTGTTCTTTCCCTTGCTACCTCACATAAATGGGAGGTCCATCAGATGGATGTTAAATCCAACTTCTTGCATGGATATTTGCAAGAAGAAATCTACATGGAACAACCTCCTGGCTATGTCCATAATGAATTTAGCCTTTTTTTTTTCCTTAAGAAATCTCCTTGAGCTTGGTATGCCAAAATGGAAAACTTTATTATTGACACCGGATTCTCTAGATTCCATTCTGATTCTAATGTTTATACCAAGAAAGTAGGAATCCATCTCATAATCCTTGTCCTTTATGTTGATGACCTTATCCTTACTAGTAGTGACTCAAAACTTTTAAACCATGTGAAAACCATCCATAATAAGAAATTTGAAATGTCAGACTTAGGTTTTTTGCACTATTTCCTTGGCCTCCAAGTTTTGAAAACCAATGAAGGAATTTTTTTTCCTAGTCTAAGTATGCTTGTGACCTTCTTTGTTGCTTTCACATGGACGATTGTAAACCATCCCCTTCTCCCTTCTAGTCTAGAGTCAAGCTTACTGCCACCTATACTTCTCCCGAAGTTGATGCCACCCTATACCATCAATTAATTGGTAGCCTCTTATACTTTATTCACACCCATCCTGATATTTCCTTTATGGTTGGTATTGTTTCCCAGTATATGTAAACACCCCATGAAATCCATTGGAAAGCATCTAAAAGGATATTTCGCTATGTCTGTGGTACAATTCTGTTAGAGATATATTACAGTTCACGTGAACTCATTTATTGGTTGGTTTCACTAATTCATATTGGGCTGATGACCCTGATGATCGAAAGTCTACTGTAGGTTATGTTTTTAGCCTTGGATCAGGACCTGTCACTTGGGCCTATAAGAAAAAACATTCTATTTCACTTTCTTCAGTAGAAGTAGAGTACCGAGCAGTGGTAAATGAAAGTTAGGAAGCCTTGTGGCTTCAAAAAATCCTTTTAGAGTTTGGATTCCAGTAGCAACATCTGACCAGCCTTTGGTGCAACAATCATAGTTCCATCAAGCTCACCAAAGACCATGTTCAACATCCGCACAACAAGCACATCGAGATATACATGCACTTCATCAAAAAGCTCATTCATGATCAAATTATTGAAGTACACTTTTTCCCTACATAATATCAAGTTGTAGACATTTTCACAAAGTCTCTTATAGAAGCGAAGTTTTCCAAACTTCGATCTATGTTAGAAGTTGAGGAAATTGTCATTAAGGGGGGATAGGCTCTAATGCCTCCTTCCTTATCTTATTGTGTCACTATTGTAAATCCGTCAATCCTTTCCCAAGTTGTTCTTAAGGGGGGATGTTAGGATATTTATACACTTAGGAGTTAGTTAATATCTACTTGGTTAATGTGTCATTAGGTAAACGTGTGTTTCTTAGTGTGCTTCTTTAGTATGCATTAGTATGCATTTGTAGTAAGGAAATATGATGGTCATGATATGTCCTAACATAGAGTGATCTCACGGTTCATATTCTCCTTGATCTTAACAACCATTGATCCATGTATTAACACCCGATTGGTCCATGATCTCTATTTAAAGAGCATGTTAAGAACCAAATATCAATATAGCATAGAAAAACCTCAGAAAAAGTACTCAACACCTTGAAAAAGAGATAATTTCATATAATAAGCCTCTTCGAGGGGGAAACCTCCTTTTACCCCACTTAAATGTTCAAGTACAAGATTATTCAAAATGAAAATGTCACCTTGGTATATATAGGAGACTAGGAGGTATAATTACAACTAATAGCCTAAAGCCGACATAAATAAAATAACATTACTAATATAATATGCCCCAATTAATGGGTAATGAGCCAATATTAGGGCTTAACATGCCCCTCCCCTTGAGACAAGTGTTGTCTGCAACGCTTGAGTAACTATGGATGCTTCTGTATAAAAGACTCATGTTCCCAAGTGGACTCTTCAACCGGTAGTTTCCTCCATTTAATGAGATACTCTGAAATGGATATATTCCTCATCTAGCAAATTCTTGTGTCAGTGATGGCTTCAGGCTCCAATATGATTTTTCCTTCCTCGTCAAGTTTTGGAAATATATTTTGAAATGAGATCTTGTCGCCTATAACCTTCTTTAAGCATGAAACATGGAAAACTAGGTGTACACGTGAAGATGCAGGAAACTCCAATTTGTATGCCATAATACCAATATTTTGCAACACCTTATAAGGGCCATAGTACTTTGGTGATAATTTATTATCCTTCTTGGCTTGCTTGAGGGACATCTGTTTGTATGGTTGTAGTCTTAAAAATACCTAGTCTGCTACTTAAAAAACTTCTTGCACTACGATGTTGATCTGCTTGTTGTTTCATGCGATTATGTTCCATGGTTAGGTTGTCCTTTAAGATTTGGAGAACTTGTTGTTGATTCTTGATGTGATCTTCCATTGCTTGAACCTTATATTTTTATTTTAGAGAAGAAGTGATGGAAGGAGGGTGGTATCCATAAAGTGCCATAAATGGTGTCATTTTTGTTGTAGTATGAAAGGAAGTGTTATACCACCATTCTACCAAGGGTAACCATTTGAACCATTGTGTTTGTTTATCAAAGACAAAGAAACGAAGGTATCCTTCCAGACATTTGTTCACTATCTCAGTTTGTCCATCAGATTGAGGATGATAGGATGAGCTATGAGCCAATTGAGTACCCAAACAAGAAAACAATTATGTCCAAAAATGTCCAGTGAAGATGGGATCTCTGTCCCTTACAATAATCTTTGGGCTGCCATGTAGCTTTTGAAATGTCTCCATGAATGTGGTGGCAACTGTAATAGATTTGAAGGGATGAGAGAGCGCACAAAAGTGTGTGTACTTGGTCAGTCTATCAACAATCACCATGATGACACTCTTTCCTTCAGACTTTGGTAACCCTGTGATGAAATCCATGGAAACATCCTCCCAACGCTGACTTGGGATGGATAATGGTTGTAAAAGACATGGGGTCTTAATTGTTTCCACCTTATTTTTTTGGCAAACCAAACATTCTGCCACAAACATTTAAACATCGGTTTTAAGGCCATCCCAAAAAAAATCCTTCTTGACTCTATGGTAGGTTTTCAAAAATCCTGAGTTCCCTCCTATTGGAGAGGTGTGCAATTCCAATAGTACCTTTTGTTTGAGTTGGGACTTCTTACATAAATATAAGCGATCTTTGTACCATAGTGAACCATTTTTCCATGTAAATGTATCTGATGCACTGGAATCCTACTGCAACCTTTGAATGAGAGTCCACACTTTTTCGTCATTCTTCCATTCATCCCTTGCTTCTATTATCCAATCAGGTTGGATGATCGAGATAGCACAGAGAAAGGCCTCAAAATCTTCATCCTTTCTTGAGAGTGCATCTTCCATAACATTTTTCTTCCTCTTTTTATAGACGATTTCAAAATCATAACCCGATATCTTGGTTACCCATTTTTGTTGTTCTTCTGAGGATAGTCTTTGTTCCAAGAAGTATTTCAGACTATCATGATTTGTTTTGACCTTGAAGTGCCTACCTATTAGGTAAGGATGCCATTTCTTCAATGCATGTAATATTTCCGTCATTTCTTTCTCATAAATGGGTTTGTGTAAGTCCTTTCCCTTGAGTGGTCAACTTTCAAAATCCAGGGGACTTCCTTCTTGCATTAGGACAACACCAATTCCATTTCCCGAGGCATCACATTCCACAATAAAGGTTTTTGTGAAGTTTGGAGTGGTCAAGACAGGAGCTTTACACATCACCTCTTTAAGTTGTTCAAAAGCTTTAGTTGCCTATGGAGTCCATGAAAATGAATCCTTCTTAGTTAGTTTCATTAAAGGTGCTTCTATTCTTCCATAGTTCCGAACAAACTTGCGGTAGTAACCTGTCAAACCCAAAAATCCCTTAAGATTCTTTAATGTTTTGGGAATCGGCCAGTCAATCATGGCCTTAATCTTGTTAGGGTCTACCTTGACACCTTCATGAGATACAATATGACCCAAATACTCTACCTCCTTTACTCCAAAGAAACATTTGGATGATTTGGCATATAGTTGTTGCTCCTTTAGTAGTTGTAGCACCTTGTCAACATGT